>JAASAO010001272.1:0-28779 GCA_017311375.1 Mytilus coruscus
ATCATCAAATCCTGTGAAAAATCAAATTTTCTCAATTTTCATTTTTGACATTTCAAAAAACACATTTCAACCCATAAAATACAAAAGAATGTTGACAAGTTATAGAAAACAGAAGTCGTGAATATTTTGTCACCTGAAAACAACGAAAATGACTTTGATTTTCAGTTTCTTCATAGAATCTTGTACAAAAGACTAATTTGAAATTGAAATGAAAATGTCTCCGTAATCTCTGCATTAATTTCAATGTAATGCTGTAAAAATTGAAGATTTGTTTAAGAAATTCATAGTAAAAACAAGAAATTGTAAAAAAAAAAAATATCTATGTATTTAAAATGTGGTGCGTTATTTTGATGTTAATAGAAATGAGAATATGTGGTATGAGTGCCACTGAGACAAGTATAGTTGTTAATAGAAGATTTATTTTGTATTAATTTTGTGACCTTCATTTTATATTATTCACTTATATATACTGCACTGTTTTTCAGAGTGGTTTACACCTCTAGGAGCACTTATTCAATATCAAAAGATTTTTAGAACATACATTCCAGTTTAGGATAAGTTTTATCTAGCCTTTTTGTTACTTTATATATTATTTGCGCTGTTTTTCTTCTTATTTAAATGTTAAGAAATAAGTTTATATACGTTGTTATAAGAACATATATAAATTATTATTTGACCTATAATGGTTGACTTTTATAAATTTTGACTTGGATGGAGAGTTGTCTCATTGGCACTCATACCACATCTTCTTATATCTATGAATTCAAAATTGAAGCTTGTAGTAAATAATTCTACATATTTCTATGCTAGTGATATCATATCATAACATTTATCAAAACGGCAATACGTATATTTTTAACTTATTTAAAAAAAAATCACAATTTGTTAAAAAAATAATTCAAGCGATAGTAAAACCAGTTTAACTTTGTATTTCCACGAAATATGTTCTGCATGGAGTGAGGATTGTGATCAAGGAAAATCATTTAAAAATACAACCCATTGTATGCCAAGATGCACATTCATTTACATCAAAAAACGTGCAAAGGAATACATCCGTGGATAGGTACTGATTAATATTTTAGTATGGGATAGCATGTTTCATTTATCAGTTATAATTGGTTTTCCATCAGCTTCAATTAAATATAAGTACTATTTGAAATATGCGTTGTGTCTTTTGTTGTTTTGTCATTTTTTATTATTTTGTTTTATGTTGATTTGACAAGTCAATCCATTTCTAAATGCATATATGCTGTTACACCACTGTACAAGGTTAGGAGGGATAGGCAATTGCAAAATCTGCAACCCCACTGCATTCTTTATGTGCTAGTCCCATTTCAGAAGCCTGTAATTTGGTGTTTGTCTTCTGTTATTTTTTGCTGTCTGTCATATTTGTTTTTCGTTCATTTTTTAACAATGTTTCGCACTTTAGCATGCCGGTTTTTTATAACTTAGTCTACGGGATGTGTTTTGGTCTTTGGAGTAGGTAATACGATGGCCTTGAATTTCTTAAATCCACGTACTTTGAACTTTGGCGGATAGTTTTCTCATTGGCAATTATACCTCATCTGTAAGTTATATGAATCGTAGTATATTCTTTAATCTGAACTTATTTATATACACTTTTTTGTTTTCAAATCGTTCCGTTGGTTTATATAGTGGAGCGTTTGTTTTTGCAGCTTACTCTGCTTGTGGACTGTTAATCCCCGAGGTCATTACTTGCCCAGTAGCTAGTACTTCGGTACTGGCATAAAAATACGGATAATGTGTTATTAAAATTTGTTGTTACAAAATTTTAAATTAAGGAATTATATCTCCCTCATGCAAAGCTTCCTTGTCCGGCTTTAGCTATACTTTTTGTCCTTTTTGGTTTATGAGCTCTCCATCTTTATAATAAGTTTTGGATTTTCAAATATGTTAGGTTGCAGGATTACTCCAGAGTATGTTTTTCTGTTTGTCTAAATCGTTTAAAATTTGCAATCATGGCTTTATTTGTTCCTATGTATTTTTATAACAACCATAACTCTTATAACCATAAATATGTCAATTGCTAGATCAAGATTCAAGCAATTGTATATGTGCAGCTGAAAATGGGATTTTTCTTAATATCAAAATCAGTGGATCGATAACGCTGATGTGGAATCAGTTCCTTTGTTAATCACCACCCAAAAGTAAATGAAAAAAAAAAAAAAAAAAAAAAAAAAAACATATTATAGATCATATACGTCCGAAGCGCTTTTCTGGATTTACCTTCATCAGGAACGCATAAAGCCAAATATTTTAAAGCCAAGGATGTATAAGAACCGAAACAGTTGTACGGTTATACGACCAAAAAGGACATTTTGCGTAAAGCAAATGAAACAATTCATCATTTAAGGTTCTACATAATTATTCGTAGAATTGAACTTTAAACACGTAAATAACGTAATAAAGTATAGCCATATTGTAAATAAAATGAAAATTCTCCAATTAACCAACTTAAGCATCAGTTCAGAACTTCTAAGACTGGGAAGGAATTGTGAAATCCATCGCTTACAAAAAAACTGTTTTCTTTTGCTGTCAACACGATCAGCTTGCTTGTGACAAATGTAAATCAGAATCGCATCAAACTTGTACATCTATCGTTTCCATTGAGGAAGCAGCTGAGAATGTTAGGAACGGTACAGCTTTATCAGATCTAGACAGAAGGATTGATAACTTAAGTCAAAGAATAGGGGAAATTCTTAAGTATAACACAAATCCAATTGAACATGATGAATATGATAAAACCGAAATAAAAAGTTCTTGATGTGAAGCAACAACTAGTACTTAACTTTGAAGAACTAGAAAACCAGCTGTTTAATGATATCGATAAAATATTCCCAAACTGTGTTCAATCATAATCCCTAGATCTGAAGAATTAACAAACAACTCTAAAAACGATGGACGGTTGGAAAAAAGATTTAAAATTCATAGATAGAGAGGTTTATACTCAAGCATCGGAAGTCGCAAAATATACAACAAACAAACAAGTTATAACATTTGAACCTTCAGAAACGTTATTGAGTTATAAGACAGTATTACAATCTCTGGGAACATTAACGATCAAAGCGTTGTCAAATCCAACGAGACTGAACTCGGAAAAAATACGACAAAGTCAAGTGATACCCGGGAAATGCTTTCTTTTGTTTGTATATTTAAAGCAAATGCTCTGGCTGAGAAAGTTAAATTACCAAGCTGATGTTTTATATCAGCAGATAAGTCACTGCTAAAGCCGCAATTTGAATTTGTCCTGTACATTTGTAATCTTCATCGATCCGATTCAAAACCAATTACGTTAGGTTTCTACCCAAAATGCCTAACCAAGTGGTCCGAGGACACAGTTATCGTCCTTAGATTTTCGTTGTCTACAAATATAGTCCCTAGTGTGGACAGTGTATAACTTGCAAATTTTGTTCATACACTTTTCAAATTTATTTCTTTACATTTTATGCATGAAATATTAAGTAAAGGGATGAAATTACATGTTAAAAAAATTTGGGTGCTGAATCTTTATGTTAAGTAGTGATTTGGTCCAGTTAAAAAAGGTCAAAAACTAGTATGTCTGAAGCTGTCAAACTGAATTTTAGACCCCCTTAACATAGAATTGTCAATATTTTGAGTTAGAGCTGGTAGACTTTTCTATAATTTTGATATTATTTGTCCCAATATTAGTACACTACACTGTAAAAATCTTTTTGAGATAGAGCAGGTGCGATTTTTTAAATTTAAATTTATTGTCTAAAAGAAATGCACTACGAAATAACTGTGTTCTCGGGCCTAAGAGATGAATTCAGGAAATCAAGATTCTGTACTTTGGCAACTTCCCTGAATGGTTTGCTGGTTTCAATTTGTCAAACCCAATAAAAGTAAAGGATTTAAATCTTTATTTGAAAGAAAATCTGTTAAAATGTCCCATTTTGGCATTATACGGCTAAAATAAGTATTTTCTAGCAGTTTCCATTTCTATGCCTAAGAGGCATGCTGACTTTCTATCTGACAGCTTTTTATGCTTTGATATTTGTGTTTCTATGATTAATTCAAATTCTATTAACCATTTGTGAACTCTGAATGTAGAGAAAAGTAGATTATCACAAAAAAAATGTGCAAAATGTGTTGTAATTAGGAACTGGTCGAACGGCCTGTTTGATGTATGTGAAATGTGAAGAGCTTTGTACATAAAATTTGTAGTCCATCATAAATATTTCACTAAATCTGTAAAAAAAAGCACTTGACAATGATCTGTGCACCTTATCCATTTCATATACTACCTTTATTTTCTTCTGTAGGATAGCATGTGGTTCAAATATATGCCAGTTAAGACTAAAACTACATGCAAGTTTTCCATTGAAAAGTGAAAAAACTGTGCATCTGACCATACTGTCTGCAAAAAAAGTTGAATGCAAGAGTCCTTTTGCAATTAGACTTCTTGTATCATGACATCTTAGCATAGAAATGAGCAAAAAGTAACAAATTTCCATTTCTTATAGCTTCTGTATGCATTTTTATATGTAAATATGTGCTACGGCCTAAATTGACTCTAAATAATGTTCAGTCTTGCATGACCTAAGACCATTTTATACTCATGTGGTATGCTTTTTGTAACTTTTCTTTCAATTTAAAGTACATTTAACATATATGGAGGAATAATTTATGGTAAAAAAACTTCAAAAACTTCAAATTGGTTGGAAAAAATGCATGTTTATGTAAGGCTCCCCTTAATTCGAAAATCTCAATTTTCATGCACAGGCTCATATAAATTTGACTTTTGAATAATTGTAATAAATCTGATAAATCAAATGAGTGTTCAGTTGCTTTTAATACCTAATATATTATATCTAAGAGCATTTAAAAAGCAAATTTTGCAATATTTAAATTTTAAAGCCCAAATCTTGATAGTTGAAATTATTTGATTTAAACGTCAAAATTAAACATCTAAATTTCAATATTAAAATAGCCATAGTTTCTATGATATATATCCTATGGCCATGAAACTTGGCCAACTATCTTATAATTCTCTAAACTTAGGTCATGCAAAGTTTTATTAGAATCGGTCAAGTCTTTCTATACTATTAGGGTCGAGGACACAGTTATCGTCCTTAGATTTTCGTTGTCTACAAATATAGTCCCTAGTGTGGACAGTGTATAACTTGCAAATTTTGTTCATACACTTTCCAAATTTCTTTACATTTTATGCATGAAATATTAAGTAAAGGGATGAAATTACATGTTAAAAAAATTTGGGTGCTGAATCTTTATGTTAAGTAGTGATTTGGTCCAGTTCAAAAAGGTCAAAAACTAGTATGTCTGAAGCTGTCAAACTGAATTTTAGACCCCCTTAACATAGAATTGTCAATATTTTGAGT
Organism: Mytilus coruscus; assembly: GCA_017311375.1. NCBI lineage: Eukaryota > Metazoa > Mollusca > Bivalvia > Mytilida > Mytilidae > Mytilus > Mytilus coruscus. The sequence continues at coordinate 5,382 of JAASAO010001272.1, forward strand.
TAGAGCTGGTAGCCATTTCTATAATTTTGATATTATTTGTCCCAATAGTAGTACACTACACTGTAAAAATCTTTTTGAGATAGAGCAGGTGCGATTTTTTTAATTTGAATTTATTGTCTAAAAGAAATGCACTACGAAATAACTGTGTTCTCGGGCCAAGTTTGATAATAACAACGCCCTGGTATCGTCCGGCGAAAATTACATACAGACCATTAACATTCTAAATATGAAAGCTGGGAATTAAGATCGGAAGTACATATTGCAAAGGACTTAGCAGCATAAATGTAAGGATCTGGCTCAAAGGCAATGAAAAGACCCTTGTTTTAATTGATACTGATGGAAACGAATTAGACAGGATAACAACAACTGACCCGCGTGATATTTGTGTACACCAATCTGGGGACTTCAGAAAGTAAAAAAAATATTTGTAATAAGGTCTGACAGAAAGACACGTTTATTTTACCGCCCACCCTGGAAACATGCTGATCTCGTCCATCCATCGGGTGGATTGTAGCTGGCGATGATGTGTACGTTGCAAGGTATGGACTCAAATAACATAAATAAATTTCAATTGATGGTCAGAATCACACAGTTGTTCTAACCGAGCGGACTACCTTACAATATTGAAACAAAATAACTCATAGTCGTAATTAACCTCGGACTTTCGATTGACTTATTTTAAATTAAATGATTTTTTTTGCCAAGTCCAAGTGGCAGAATAATTTCCTCAGCAGAGTTTTTCCTTAACAGTTTTTTATAACAAGTATATACATATTGTTTTCATTATTAGACAATTTATATTTTTCTAAATCTTTATCCATTGAACTTATATGTTATTCAGAATTTAGCTGAACGTATAAGACATTTTGCAAAACAGCTTAGACAACTTTAAATGTATTCTCTTTATCGGCGTACCTTTATTTTCTATTGCCTTCATATAGGAGTTTATCCATATTAAGTCTTCAAAAATTATTATAAACAAATTATTTTACGATGGAATGATACTAATCCCCTTACGGGAGGGATTGTGCTTGATTTTTATATGATGAAGACATAATCTTTCAATCAGTTTAATTGAGGTCTGGAGCTTGCATGTCAGTAACTGCTAGTAGTCCTTTGTTAATTTATTTATCATTGTCATTTTGCTTAGTTTCTTTTGTTACCTATTCTGACATCGGACTCGGACTTCTTTTGAACTGAGTTTTACTGTGCGTATTTCTGTGTGCTTCTTTATTCTACATTGGCTAAAGGTATAGGGAAGGGTTGAGATCTCACAAAACATGTTTAACCCCGCCGCATTTTTGCGCCTGTCCCAAGTCAGGAGCCTCTGGCCTTTGCTTGTCTTTAATTTTAGTTCATTTATATGTTTTGGAGTTTAGTGTGACGTCCATTTTCATTGAACTAGTACACATTTCTGTTTTCTCGCAGTGCTGAATACCCATTGGTGGCCTTCGGCTGTTGTCTGCTCTTTGGTCGGGTTGTTGTCTCTTTGACACATTCCCAATTTCCATTCTCAATTTTATAACCATATTAACACTTTACAGTTATGTGTATGTTTTGCGTATAAATTTCCACTTAAAAGGTTTCTATAATAACATTCACGTTACCAATCTAACTGCACTAGATGAGATTTTCGACATTAAATGTCTCTTCAGTGATTCTCGAGGCCTGAACATCCAAAACTTAATCAAAAATTTATCAGCTGATGAAACCAAAATTGATTTTACAATAACGTTGCATTTCAGCCAGGCAAGCTTTAACTTATAACATAAACGGTACCAGTTTCACTGCACCAGATGCACATTCCGTCAATTAATAGCTTTTCAGTGATGTACAGGTTATCAATTAATAGCTTTTCAGTGATGTACAGGTTATCAATTAATAGCTTTTCAGTGATGTACAGGTTATCAATTAATAGCTTTTCAGTGATGTACAGGTTATCAATTAATAGCTTTTCAGTGATGTATAGGTTATCAATTAATAGCTTTTCAGTGATGTACAGGTTAAAATTATCTAAAATGCCAATCATAATACAAACTTCGAAGAGCTAAGATGGTTTTTGACTGTTCTATATACACGGTGTATAATTTTAACGGGCTTTTCGGGTTTCCTGACTAAAGGTGTTCAGTAACGGACTTTTTGTGATACAAAAATTGACTCCGTGTCAGAAAATGAACACAGGAGCAAAAAAGAAGTTTTAAGGCTCTATGAAACTAGATTCACGGTATAACCAATGTAAAGTATCTTTGTTTATTTATTTGTATCCATCGTGTGTCTTCAAATAACTTCAAAAAGGCCTACATAAACGCAAGAAAAGACCGAATCCAGTCCGAGGTAGTCATGTTTTTAAGAGATTTATTAATTTTTCGTATCGGTTGACTTCTTTTTCTTTGACACAAAACGTAGTTTAGAACTGACATAGCCAACAACATAAAGATATTTCGGCACCTGACTGAAAGGGACAATTTAGCAACGGACTAATTGTATTTTATTCATAAAAGTACCAACAAGGTGCACTTATTGTAAACATAACAACATAATTCTGAAAAACCTGTTTAAGTAGACAGATCTAAGACTTTTCACTTTGAATTAAAGATATCTAATATTTGATATAGTGTATATGCATGCTTGTCTTAACGAGGCTCATGGCCAAGATACAAATCTAGCAAAAAATATGAAAATAATTTTTCAAGTTTGAAATGCATAAAATGTATAAGCAATGTGTAGCTGGGCATTGACTGGTTTCCTGATTTTTTATTTTAACTCGAAGTATTAAGTACCAAGAAGATCCAAGAACTATTTTAGACAGGAAATCTTTAGACAACATATTCAGCTATGCAAAATAAGAACAATAATGCACTCCATGATCCATTCCTCGTCGCGCGACTCAGATTTTGTAAAAAAGTGATTTGTGTCTGTGCATGAAATTGGTGAGGCAGGGTTTTGTAAAGAACGTATCGTCCTTTTTCTCAGAGTTCATCGGAAAATACCAAGACCTATAAAATAAATGTCCAGTGTTTTCATCACAAATAACACTAGATGATATTTTTGTGTCCCCAAGGGTGACTGGAATTAGAAATATGGTCACTTGGGTCTTCTTCCGAACGGAAGTAAAACCCTCACCAAAGTGGGGTTTCCGTTTTGCTGTTCGGGAAGTCATAAACAGTCAGTTCCCCGAGGGTAACTGAGTAATCGGAATTTTAACGCTTTAGGTTTTGTTTCCGACCGGCAGTATAACTCTTACTAAAGTATGGTGTTCGTTTTGCTGTGCGGGATGTATAAATACGCAGTCGTGTCCGGTCTGAATGGGGACGTTTTATCCAATGTCTCGTGTAGAGAGAGTACCACGCTTTCTGCAAAGGACCCTTGCAACAACTCTTTTAGGGATCCGTAGCTGGCCTGTGGCAAGGTTAATTTTTTTCTTTCCAATAAAGCCTCATTTTCAAATGACATTTCTTATTTCCCCGACATTCATCACGGATGGCCTATATTACATGAACTCCCTTTTGTATTTATTGTTAACTGAATTGTTCTCGTCCTGAACATGGACGTTAAGCAACAAACTATCATTAAATCAGGATGGTCTTGAGTTTTACATTCTAAATGCTGAAGTTGTGTATCATTTTATTTACTTTACTTTTTTCCCTTTAATTGTCTTTGTACTATACTTTTCCTTTTAGTCGTATGACTCTTAGTGTGGCTCGATCGGTATTCGTTCATCCAGCTTTAGGATGATTTTCATTCGGGCGTTCCTGATGTGGTGGGTCCAGAGTTACGATTCGGACGCGTGAAGTTTTATAGTGTTGTTTTCATATTGTTTACCATATATATTTTACTTAATTTGTTTTTTATCGGAATAGTGTATTTTTGATTGTTTTCCTATACTGTATGTACAAAATGTACTATGAACTACAAACACTTTTTTGTTGGCGTCTTTATCCGACTTATAGTAAAATTTGTTTGAATTTTTAAGTCAGTTGTGTTTGTATGTCTGTGGTGTATGTGTACACAGTTTTGGCACCGGTATCCCAATTATTGTCACGATAACCTATTTTGTCTGTTTGGGTTGTTCGCCCAATTTTGTCAATATAACGGAACTTTAAACAATGTTTAGTTAACTATCAAACCAGTTTTAAACCAACATTTTTCTTCCGCTGGGGAAAATGCCTGTACCAAGTCAGAAATATGTCAGTTGTTTTCCATTCGTTCCGTTGATTGATATAATCGAGTATTCGATTGTGTCAGGTTTTATGGACTTCTCCCTTTTTGAATTTACCATGGAGTTCGGTATTTTGTTTATACTTTTTAATGCTTCTGTGATCTCTAGCTATCACCAGAGTATGCTAGCAACATATGATTAAGTTACTGTGAATGTGGAATTTTGTTTATAATTTAAGTTAAGTTAAGTTTAAGACAGTAGTAAAATACATCACTAACCTTGGATCTTCGCTGATTCTTAATGAAATTGCAGGTTGGTAAACTGCAAAAGCCCCAAACATAAAAATACGGCTACAATACTTCTTGATACACAGTAAATGCGAAAGTAGGATTCCGACGCACCATTGATTATGTTACATATTGAAAGGAAACAAAGTAATAACAAAAATAGCGAACTCGAAGGTAAATTAAAAAGGAGGGAAGTCCATTAAACCTGACCAAATCAAACACTCGACTTAATCAACCAACGAACGAATGGAAAACAACTGACATATTCCTAACTTGGTACAGGCATTATTATCGGCGGAAGAAAATGTTGGGTTAAAACTGGTTTAACCATAACCTACCCCAGGAATGCTATGGTTTAAAAGTACATACAAATGTAGGAATTAAACTGTTAGATTATAAATAATTGGATTGGGTTGAATCATCAGATCTGTACTAAGTACAAAACGATTATCAAAACGACAAAATTCCGATTTACCATTAATCATATCTTCTAAAAGCTAGCCCAAATCCAGATTTTACAAATAATTGAACCGTGTCTACCTGTCTGAAATATCAAAAAGCCTGATTTTTATTAGCTAGGTTCACCAGGAGACAAACTATTCACAGTTTCGAGCTGACAAGTTTTACCTTTACTATTAAGTATCACTTTTACTTTGCGCAGAAAAACAAGAATTAAAATCACGAGTTATTTGATCGTTATAACCGAATTTGTACTAACCATTAACAACATGACGGATGTCATTAGTGGAGCAGAAAATAATAACCATTGTGGAACACTTGAAATCACCCTTAGTTTATGGTTCGTTTTTCTCAGACTTGAGAACATTTTACGTAGTGTTTTGTTGCTTTTTTATTTTTTCGTCGTCTTTGTTTTTTGTAGTGTATCTGCTGAAGTATATAAATGTAAATTTGACAAGTAAAAACTTTTTTCTACAATATTTTCGTGATTTAAAACCAACATAAACATACACTCTTTTGAAAACTTTAAGAAAACGTATGTATGATTTATTAAGCCACATTAATCATACAGTGCATACACTTTGACTTCAGCCACATGTAAGTACTCTCTTCCTCGTATCATCAATTTCACATAACGTGCCTTTTCGTCATATTGACATCCAAGCACAAGATGCTCTCCGAGTTGAGCCGGTCCTGCGTAATGGGTACATAGATGCATGTTATTTGATGAAGTACCAACAATAATATCCAGGTCATGCAGACGTCGTCCTGAAACAAATTAAAAGTTAATCTATTTTCCTATGCTTAGATTGTAGTTTATTTATGTGTTCTTTTTAGGCTATTCCTTGTTAGTCATGTTAATGCATTCCCGTTTGCATTCGATTACTGATTTCCTTGTTTTAACACTCACGGTTGGTTTGAAATCTCCTCCTTATCTTGAATACAAAACGTCAATAGTACACTTTTTCGAAGTTTGACTATTAGCTACAAGGCTTAACATCTGCATAAAATACAGGTAATTCTGTTTATAAGAACGTAAAAAGCATGCCAAAAATTACCAAATCAAATTTCGGAAATTTATCATAAAGATAGAGATAATCGACTTTAGATGTCAGTAAGTAAACTTAGCATAGATACCAGGTTTAACATTTTGTACGCCAGACGCGCATTTCTTCTACAAAAGACTGATCAGTGACGCTTGAATAAAAACAATTAAAAAGACCAACTAAAGTACGAAGTTGAAGAGCATTGAGAACACAACATTTCGAAAGGTTTTGCCAAAAGAGCGAGGGTGGTCTACAAAAAGAACAAAAACAAAAGAAATAACAAATCATAGAATGTCAAATAGTGTATAAAAGATTTATTATACGTCACCTGACCGAAATATCCCATCACGTAGAAAGCTTTACTCACCTGTGTCTATAGAGCCATGCTTTCTGTTGAATATTTCGATCCGCTTTATTTGGTATGGTTTTCCTAGGTCAACAACCCAATAAGGTGATTGCTCTAGGTAAGTGTGCATATATGTATTCAAATCTCCATCAACAGCCTTTGAAGCATATTCTACCCAAGTGGTTGAACTTTGTTTGCATGACTTTCCGTACGCAACTTCCCTTAAACGGATTTCTTTGATGTTTGGAAATATAGAAAAGGATAAAATAAGATAAACACCTTTATCAAATTAAAAGAGGTAACAAAATGCGTAAAACAAAATGTAAACTACTGCTGAAAGATATAATAGGTAAAAAAAGTAAACTTCATATACAGATATTACTGGGTGTGGCCACATAAAATGAAAAATTCACCATGAAAAAATGAAATAATCTTATTTTCCGTAAAGTGTAGTTCACAACTAACCATGTGTGTTTGAATTTCAATAACCATTATCTTTTAATTGTTCAAAGTTTTTAACAGTAGGCATATTAATAACAATTTGACAAACATTTTACTAAATTCTAATCGAATATAGAATTTTCCTGGAAGTGTGATTCCACCTGCAAGAAGTTTTTTTAAGCGGCCTTTTAAAATGTTTCTGTTTGCCTCAATATGATTGTTGATCAGGGGTTTTAACTATAAAATATATATGGCTTTGTTGTTCTTTTTTTTGGCGGAGAGGTGGGGCAAGGGAGGGAGGGAGGGAGGGAGGATAAACCTTTAATTTTCTAAATCATACTTAAAAGCAAGACTTAATGTTTTTTGTTTTTTTTTTAAATTTCTTCTACATTGAAATCGTGTACAAATATATTTTGCACGCATTCGACAAGGTCATGTGTTTTGGTACTTTTTATGACATTGTCGTATGAAATCTACGCCGAATTTAAGTTCAGTCACTGATATCAGACTAAGACGACATCATTTCACATTAAAAGAACAATTTCAGCTTCTTTGGAATGGATTTGATTTTATTGTTGATGTTTTAATAATCGTTTTGTGTCTATTTGTGTCTATATATATATAAGCGTTTTTTGTCATGTAGAAAATTGGTATTGATTACAGAACTTTTATGATCTCGGCTGGTGGTATTCACAATTTGTCTTACTAGAATTAGATCGATTTAGAAAATGATAACTTCTCTTATGTGGAATATAATATGCTGGCCTTCTCTTTTGTGTCAGAGGATTGCTATGTGATTGATTTATACATTTCATTCATACTAAATACATAAATAATCAATTTTTAGGTTAAAGGCCAAATATAAAAAAAAAAACAACTTTAAAGGGTTGATTAAATTGTGCTTATTTTTCATTGGCAAATATACCATACATATTCAGGTTGATAACATGTTAAAGTGTTATATATGTACATCCAGCTTTCTATTTTACCAACTCGTTGTGTCCGACATTACAATGTAATTGTGTCAATGAAAATATGTCATCCAACCAGGATACTTTATTCTGTCTCCGAGCCGATCAGTCTTTATCCTGGTCATTAGAGTCGCATATTTCATGATATATCAGCAAATACCAAAACAAGTTAAATTCATTTTGTTCACACCTTGGGATCAAAACCATAATCTTAAGCACACGATGCGAGCAAATAATAACTACACCATCAATAAAAGAATTAGCGTAGTCGCAATACGTTATTCAACACGAAAATGTGAGAGTTTAATGGTACGTTATCACGTATGAATAAGAATTTGACTATAATAGATATAGGAAGATGTGGTGTGAGTGCCAATGAGACAACTCTCCATCCAAATAACAATTTATAAAAGTAAACCATTATAGGTCAATGTACGGCCTTCAACACGGAGCCTTGGCTCACACCGAACAACAAGCTATAAAGGGCCCCAAAAGTACTAGTGTAAAACCATTCAAACGGTAAAACCAACGGTCTAGTATATATAAAAAACGAGAAACGAGAAACACGTATAAATTACATAAACAAACGACAACTACTGTACATCAGATTCCTGACTTAGGACAGGTGCAAACATTTGCAGCGGGATTAAACGTTTTAATGGTACCAAACCTTCTCCCTTTTTCTGAAACAATAGTATAACATCACAACATAGAAAACACACGATAAAACATCAATTGGAAGGCTTAACTCAATCAAAACGTAAGTTAACACACTATGAACGAATAAATTCGATCTGTGATACCTGAAAGTAAATACATAGTTAATAAAATATTAGGGACAAACATTCAAGGCCAAAAAGCAAACAAACAAGTCCAAATAAAGCCATGGCAAAACACTACCGCGAAATATAATGTCTAGAAGATGAAAAATACATTTCGCAAAAGTCATTCTTTTAAAATAAGAAAGACGATTCACAGTACTATACTTCGTGTGTTTATTGTGAATCATAAAGAACAAATTTTCACGAAAAATCTTACTTTGTGAATAATCACACTTATTTCAAATAATGCCACCACAGACAATTTCATCCATTAGAATACCAGACTATTTGATCGAAAACATATTACTTGAGTTGAGTATTTTATATTTCAAAAAACAGTCGGTATTATTTGTGTACTAATTGTAAACTAATACTGACCGACTTTTTTATGTGCCGATGAAACATTATTCACATAAACCTTCTCATGCAAAAGAAGAATCACCTTGCCGAATTTCGTAAGTTTACGTTCAGATATATTGATGATGTTCTGTTATTCACCCCCACATTTCATCCATCGATCGATTGGTTGAATGAAATTTTATATCCTTATAATTTACCCCCACATTTCACCCATCGATCAATTGGTTGAATGAAATTTTATATCCTTGTATACTTAGCTAGAAATTAAATATAGTACTAATACAAAAAATTTTGTTCCCTCACTAAATATTTTTTTCTTAAAATTGAAATTGATGGTACACTTCAAACTAGGATGTAAGCTTAAAAATTACTTCAGTTTTCTACTGAGTGTCAACTCGTCAACAAAGGTGGAGGTTATTGTGTGAACGTAAAACTGGTTTAATCCAACCTCAGTTTGTGTCTGCACCAAGTCAGATTATCTGGACCATGTGTTGTTAGTTGTTGTTTGACTGCAATCGGCACTAAATACGTTTTACGGTCACCATCACTGATTGATTGACCAAAACAACTTGTCTGTGTCTCAACTTCTGACAGAGTCTAATACCTTACAATTCTCGAAAAATCGTCTGATCAGTGATATAAAGAGATGCATGCATAGCAAGAGACACTTACCTCGTTAACGTACCCACGCGGGGCAGCCTTGCGCCTTTTGGAGTTCATGCGATTTCCTGATTGCCGCGGGGAAAAAAGCATTCGTAGCAATTGGTGAAAATTAAAAGTCAATCCGCAAAAACTTTCCTCCTCCCACAACCCGATTATCAAATGGTCGTATCTTAACACAATTCTAAATGAAGAAAGAAAAGACAGCAACCTCCAAGTGGTCTTGTTTTACAACCAAGTATCACTACATGAACATGATGAAGATGCCTCTGGTAATATACGAATATAGATTCACAAACCTTTTGGATGTCGGCGTAGTAGTTAGTACTTGTATTAATGCAGTGTTATTGCAATGCAAAAGAGATAGTTTGCTTGTTTATCATATAATTTACAACTCAAATATCGCTAAAAGACACTATCAAATTTGTCATTGTACTAGTTTTGATTATAAGGACTACCTTTATCTGGCAAAATTATGAACTTTCTGTGATAATTTTGTGACGTTATTTTCGGAAAGAGAAACTGCGTATTCTACGAAAAACAAATAATCACGCAAAGATGTCGTCATATGTCGTGTCATTGCAATGCAAAAGAGATAATTTGCGTGTTTATCATATAGTTAACAACTCAAATATCACTAAAAAGACACTATCAAATTTATGAAAAATAGATATGTTTGCACAAGTGATAGTCGTTCAACTTTTGAGGGCATTGTAAAGTTTTCTGCTTAGATCTTAATAATGACCAGTGATTGTTTATTTTTGTTGACAATGATAATTGATTTATTAGTCTAAAGCTGTTACAATAACCTTATTGCTACAGCTTTCACGAACAAAGTACCCTGATATATTAATATCTTTAAGAACAGGGTGTCTTAAAGATAAGTTTTACTTTATAATTGTTAGTTAATTACATACTTTAATACATACATATATAAATGCTAGTCATCTAAATTGGTAATTATGTATTTTTTGTTCCGGATATGACCTTTACTTTTCGATCCTTTCAGGTGTAATACCAACAAATCATAGTACGTCACATCCGGTCGAAAAAAATATTCCTTTGGATATGACAGTTGTAGGAAATTAATCCTACATTTCATTACAGTAAAAAGATTCTGAGTCATAAACATATATTTTGGGAGTTTCAAAGCACCATTCATTTTTTAATTGGTGTTTCTATAAAATATTTTGGAAACTTGATAGAAAATGAAAGGATATGGAGTAAATGTACATGGGACAAAATCGCACACAATACATAGAAAACATAGAAAATTATCAATGAACAAGGCTTTTATTCCTGTTCTTCATCTTGACAGTTGATGTAGGGCCTTCAACAATGAACAAATCATTCATACCCTACAACAAGGTCAAGACGGCCCCTAGCGTCGACTTAAGCGGTACTATTGATAAAAATAAAGTAATTTTGAAAGACATCGATCGCCGCTAAAATATGCCTTGAAGTTACACATGTCGGGAGCGGTCAATGAATTACATAATTTATAATTACGGGCGAGGTTTTTGAACATATATTTGTCATACATTGCCCAACAAAAGACCATTAATTTCGAAACAACAAATGATAGACAATACATATATAACTAAACAACAAATGATAGACAGCACGGGGCACATCGAAATATATGTAAGAAAACCTAGCAGTTTAAAATAGTATGAAAGGGCAATATACAAAACAGATGATCAGACCAGTATTTTGAAGAAATTTAACCAAACATGAAATTTTGACGGTGTATTAATATGAGAAATTCTCACATGAACAAGCACACCATAACTGTAAATTGAGGTTACATGGTAGCTTAAGCTCTTAAACAGGAAAAAAAAAGGGGGTGAAAATTTGATTGGTTAACTTCCAATGATGGTTATTATCTTATATGCAATGAAATGTTATACGAAATTTTTTCTGTAGTACTGGACGGGATAAATATTTACTCTTTATTTGAAACAAAGATAAATTCTGCACAATTTGTTGAAAAGTGCAAATTTAACAAAGACAAATTGGGAAAACAATGGTGGAATTACTCCTAATATGGGAAGTTGCACACGCACCTTTGACCTTGAATGTAAAAAGGGACCTTATAATGAAGACAAAGAGGTCCATCAGTGGTATTTATCATACTAGAGTCATCTTTTGTATCATATTCAATTGTTTGTAGGCAGATGAGATGAATATTTGATAATTTATTGGTCCAAACTATATTCTATCATGATGCGGCTTGATTTGGATTTTTCGTAGAAATGTTGGTCGAATCGATGTAGATGTCGTCTTACATTATACTAGATTTTTCTCAAACTATTGAACTGATTATGACAAAACTTGACAGTAATACTTGAAATAACCAGTATTACAAAGGAAAAAAATCACATTCAGTTTATTCAACAAAAAAGTCTTATTTATGGGAAGCTGCACATGCATCTTTGACCTTGTATGTTCTCTCATTTGTTAAAATTTCATGCTATTTAAGTGAAATATTACAAAAATGAAATATTCTGAGTGGATTGAGTCTCAAAAACACATTTTAAGAGAAAATGCCTTGAAATAGGACTCTCCCATGAATATAAGTAGACAGAGCAAGCCATACTCAGTGTTTTGGGGAGCTTTTCTGACTTTTTCTCCTTATTTCTTATAGTTTGCTGTAATAGAAAACTTTTTCCTAAGTAATACTTTAATAAATATACAGTTATAAGTAAATGAAATTATTTTTGAAGCAGTAACAACAAATTATTCACTAAAAGGGAAGCATTTATGTCCCTTTGTGGAGTTCGGCAAAATGTAAGTTTTACGTAAGGACTTATTGAACCCTCCATGGAGTCAGTAAACTTTTATATGGATAGTTCATTCAGCTTGAATACTTCAATTACTCATTTATTATCCCATTTCTTGCATAAATGTGTGAAATTTACCCCAAAATTTTGATTTATTGGCCTTAAAAGTTGAAATTTTGAGGAAATGAGAGGTATAAATGGACCGAAAGAGACCTTATGATGAAGACAAAGAGGTCAATTAGTGGTATTTACCATCTAGAGTCATCTTTTGTGTCATATTCAACTGTTTGTAGGCAGCTGAGATAAATATTTGATCATTTATTGGTCCACACATAATTCTATCAAGATGCGGCTTGATTTGGATTTTTCGAAGAAATTTTGCTCGAATCGCTGTAGATGTCGTCTTACATTATACTACATTTTTCTCAAACTATTGAACTGATTATGACAAAACTTGACAGTAATGCTTGAAATAACCAGTATTACAAAGGAAACAAATCACATTCAGTTTATTCAACAAAAAAGTCTTCAGGACTCTACCAAGAATATAAGTATACAGAGCATGCCATACTCAGTGTTTTGGGGAGCTTTTTTCTGACTTGTTCGCCTTATTTCTTATATTTTGCTATAGTAGAAAACTTTTTCCAAAGTAATACTTTAATGAATATACAGTTATAAGTAAATGAAATTATTTTTTGAAGCAGTAACAACAAATTATTCACTAAAAGGGAAGCATTTATGTCCCTTGATCTCTGGAGCGCGGCGTAAATTTAAGTTTTACGTAAGGACTTATTGAAACCTCCATGGAATCAGTAATCTTTTATATGGATAGTTCATTCAGCTTGAATACTTCAATTACTCATTTATTATCACATTTCTTGCATAAATGTGTGAAAGTTACTCCAAACTTTTGATTTATTGGCCTTAAAAGTTGAAATTTTGAGGAAATGAGAGGTATAAATGGACCAAAACGGACCTTATAATGAAGTCAAAGAGGTCCATTAGTGGTATTTATCATCCTAGAGTCATCTTTTGTATCATATTCAACTGTTTGTATGCAGATGAGATAAATATTTGATCATTTACTGGTCAACACTATTTTCTATCAAGATGCGGCTTGATTTGGATTTTTCGAAGAAATTTTGCTCGAATCGCTGTAGATGTTGCCTTACATTATACTAGATTTTTCTCAAACTATTGAACTGATTATGACAAAACTTACACATTCGTTTAGAAAAATTATGCGTGTGTTCAGTGTCAAATAATCATAGCCTGACATGGTTGAAGGGTATAGTGTGTGTTGATCTTATTAATTTTGGATTATAATCAAAAGGTTAGGTATTGTACGTTTCTTGTTATCGAAATTGAATTTTCATTGTCTTTCATAATGTTTCGTGAATTTTGTGCTATGATTTAAAGTTCTAAAAATAAGTGTAATTTAAGGGTCTTCTTAACGGATGGAGAGGAGTAAATTTTTAAATTTGCATGTGCTGTATCTCTTTTTATAGATACACCAGTTATCATTCTATACGTTGTGCATCACAACTATGTATATATATACATAAATTTAGTATAGTTTACAGAAATGTTTGAAATTTACGAATTAGATTACTTTTGCGTTCTTTCATGTGTCTGTTTACTTCAAAGTATAATTCAAATTCGTTTTTGAAACTATTGTATATGTTACCAGATTTTGTTCTATGTTTTGATATGTAAAATGATTTGTAGATTGAGAAACCTATCAAAGTTATAATAAGATTGATATCATTATAATTTTGGTCTCCGATCTTACATCCAAAGACTATGTCTTTTAGGGATATTTTCTTACAAAAATTTATGATTTTCATTTTTTCTGTTATTTTATTCCAGAAGTCTTTTACAAATTCACAATTTGTTGAAAAAATGTTGATAAATATCTATGCATTTACATCAAGCACACTCTGAGGTATTTGATATTTTCCATTTAAAAAAATTCTTGGTTCGGTAATATATAGGTAAATAAATTCCATTTATAAACCTTAAGTTTGTTTATGTATAATTCATTGTTTGTAAATGATAAGGATTGTCTAATTTGTAATGGTTGTGCGTCTTATATTCTCTGCCATTTTATTATTCCAAAGTTAGGAGTTATTTTGTTTTTATAAAATATTGATAGACGGTTTTATTGTCAAGATTTGATAAATTGATTTCTGATTTATTCATTCTAATTGACTTTTCGTTAATATTATGTGTTTTATTTCTAACTTTCGCAGTATTGTCTTTTCATTGATTTGACAGTTTTCGTCAATCAGTTCATTAATATAGATTACATTGCTTTTGATCCAGCTAAACATCATCACTGGTTTATTTTTTTATTTTTATGTTTTTATTTCCCCATATAATTTCATTGCGTATTTCTCAAAAATTAGTGGGCGATTTGTTTGACCTCCACCTTTAAGTATCCAGCATTTTACAATATCTTGATAAAATTCTGGTAACTCAATTGTAATTTTAAGTGGTTTCAGATTAATAATTTCTAAATTCATCTTAAAGATAAGGAAGTTTTCGCCATATTTATCAAAAAAGAATCTTGGAATAATTGACCAATTATCATGTTTTGACTCTTTAATCTTAATCTATTAATCTTGATACCCATTTAATTTTAAGTGTGTTAAAGTAACTGTCGATATCAATCATATTTATATTATTTACTTTATCTTTACATTTTTTTAGTTTTCCAATCAAAATGCCTTCCGTTTTTTTTAATTTAGTTTAAGACTAGAAAATGAGCCAAATATTTCAATGATGTTTAATGCTACTATAATTTCATTTTTTGATTTGATAAACAAAGTAGTGTCGTCTGCTAACAGAGAAATTTTCAAATTATGTTTTAAATGGTCAAGTTTTATTTCAATAAAACCTTTTATGTTATGATCATTTCTTAATTTACATGCCACGATTTCTACGGCGATCACGAAGATCATGGAAGAACAGGGGTATCCCTGACGTAAATCCCCCCATTTAGAAAAAGACCGTTTTAAAGTATCAAATGCCTTTGAGAAATCTATAAACAAAAATTGCACCTTCAACATTAAATTTGTCAGCGTAATCTATGGTGTCTTATATTTGTCTTGAGATTGAAACCAATATATCGTTTTTTTATATACCCTGATTGGTTTGCGTTTATAGTTAGTTTAAGTACATTTTTTATTCTTTGAGCTAATGTGTATGATGATATCTTATAGTCTGAATTTTATCAAGGAAATTGGCCTATAGTTTGAAAGATCTAGTGTATCATTCTTCTTGTATATTAAATTAAGAATACTTTGTCTTTGGGAAAATGGTAACTTTTGCCTGTCATAGCATGTATAAAAAATGTTAACAAGGATTGGGCCTAATGATTGCCAAACTTTTTGTAAAAGTTTGTCGTGATACCATCATTACCTGAGCTTTTATTGAGATTTAAGGATGTTCCCTCTTCTTGTTTCTGAATTTTTCCCAGATATTCGGAATCTTCTGGTTTTATCCATGTAGTGCCATTAAAAATTTTGCCCACTTACCCCTACTTTTCTTTCCATTATTGGATTACATATACTTTAAAATGTCATCTTTGAAAATCTTATAAAATCCCTGTTATATTTTTCATCGTTTTTGAAAGAAAAAAGGTGCCAATGTTAAGTGTCTGAAAAATCTAGAGAGAATTATTTCCCGCCAAATTTCAATGGCTTATATCTCGAAAAGCACACGGACCCTTCATTTTTTTCTGCTTTTTTAGTTTCTTTATTTATATACTATCAATCTATAACAGTCTTTTGAAAAGCTTGTTATTTTGAAACAGAGTACCGGACATCCTTAAATTATTAACTGCTATTGTTAATTCTTCTACTGTAACATATCCGTCACAAGTTTGGCTTCCATGTTTTGATGTTTTACTTTAGTGCTGTTAATATATTCCCATGATTGGGCAATGTCTTCGTCTTCTTTTGAATATAGTTTTCGTAAAATTTCTTTTCAATTTGAGGTATTTCGCTTTGATCGGTAACAATATTTCCTTGGTGATTTTTAGTTTTATAATTTTTTTTTTAGTTTTTTTTTTTCTAAGCCTAAAAAGTATGCTGTATTTTTTCGCCTTTTTCTACTCAGTCTTGTTTCGATCTTAATTGGGCGCCTTTTGCTTTATATTCATAGTGCTTTTCTAACTGATTTTCAAATTGATTTATTTTTTGCAATACATCGTTATTTTCATTCTTCTGATATTTTTTTGTTAAAATGTTTTAAATTTTTTTCTAATTGTTTGATTTCATTTTTTTTTATTGTTTGCTCTACTTTTGCAATAGTTTATGGTAAACAGTTTAATATCAAATTTTATCGCATCCCAAAGAAGATGCAAGCCCATCGTTGTTTCTTGCATGATAGTCTTATATTTTGCAATTGTTATTTCTATTTCTTTACAATATTCGTTTTCTTCTAGAATAGAATTATTTAATTTCCAGTATCCCGGGCCTTTACTTTCGGCAGTTACGCTTGAGTTGTGATTTGAGAGATACGCCTTGGTGATCTGTACTTTAATCAATGCGGGTCTAATGTCACTTGATTTTGTATTACGTACAAAGTCTTTTTTATTAAAAAGTAATTATTTCGACATGCTTGACTGAAATTTTGTCTTTTCCAGGTGAACTGATTTCAAATATCAATAAGATTGTGCGTTTTGATTAATGATTATAAACTATTCACTGGTTTTATATTTTTTCGTTTATCGATAGCGAGTTTTCTATCTAAGTTTGACAGTGCATCATTCATATCACCTCGTATTATTACAGTTCCAATTGCATAATTACTTATGAAATCAGACAGATTTTTATAGAACTTGTTTCTTTCAGTTTCTATGTTTCGTGCATAAATGTTAACAAGCGAATAAATTATATTTTCTACTTCTATGTTTAACATTAATATTCATCCGTCTTTGTCTTTGTTTTCATAAATTACTTTGCATTCTAGTCTATTATCAATTATAATAGCTACAACTTTACTTTTGGTTGTACCATGACTAAAATAGAAATGGTTACTTGTTTCTGTATATAGTTTTGTTCTAGACTTTCGTCAAAATGACTTTCTTGTATAAAAGTTATAAACTTTTTGATTTTTATCCACTGATAAAATCTTGCTCTTTTCTCTTTATCTCTGAGTCCTTTGACGTTAAGCGTACATATATGGATGTTTTTTTTATCATATTGAGTATTGTTTTGAGAGTTCCTTCATTGTTTAGAAATGTGAAAGGTGTAATACGTGACAACCTGATGGTTAAGTTGTTTAAAGCTGCCGAATTACTTATAATGCCGTTTATTGAAATTCCAATGGTGTTTAGATTTTTGATTTTTATCTTTGGTGGTTTATGTATTCTTTCCTTCCTAAGCACTTTCAAATGATATAGATACAAATATACGTTGTTCATTTTTAACACATACACACTTGTTATTTACATATTTAGATTTTTTTTATGTCATTAGCTTTGTTTTGAACGGTAACTAATCTGGTTAAGTGTATGGTAGTTTAACTTGTTTGTTCTTACTTTAAATATCAAATTCATGATGTTTTCTGATGTTATACATGTTATAAGAGTTATATATATGTTGTTTATATATATATATATATATATATATATATATATATATATATATATATATATATATATATATATAAAGTCTAAATTGAAAACAACGTTCAAACCTATGATTGCGTTGGATAAAACCGCAATTTTATACGTGTGCATGTAAAACAAATTACTTGGTAGAGGGTCTAAAACAGCACAAACAACAATTTCCAAAAGACTAAAAAGTGAAAAGTCTATTTTAACAAAACGCATTTGACTAACAGGTCGAACAACTGATGTTCTTAAACCCTGCTGACTGCCATTGGCGATTGCCAAATAAATTGATCACCAGATCTAACGAAATGGATCTTAATATTAATAAATACCAAACAGAAAACAATAAACTTGTGGAAAAGATGGTATACCACAAACATGAGGTGCAAAAATTTGTATATATATATATATATAAACAACATTTTCCAAAAGACCAAAATAGTGAAAAAGTATATTTTAACAAAACGCATTTGACTAACAGGTCGAACAACGGATTTTCTCAAACCCTGCTGACTGCCATTGGCGATTGCCAAATAAATTGATCACCAGTACAAAACGAATCTTATATATAAGTTTAATACCAAACAGAAAACAATAAACTTGTGGAAAAGATGGTATACCACAAACTTGAGGTGCCAAATTTTTATTATTAGTTTAATACCAAACAGAAAACAATAAACTTGTGGAAAAGATGGTATACCACAAACTTGAGGTGCCAAATTTTTTTTATACACCATATCCGGATTTCGACAATTAATGTCTCTTCAGTGATGTTAGGGATCGAAACGGTATTTGGAAGGCCATATAATTTACCTCAATTTAGGATAGACTTTTGAATTTTAAAGAGTCAAAATAGGATGAACGGATCATATAAACCCGAAGGAAAATATAATACAAGCCCAAACGGAAAAAATATAAACAAGTCTAAATTGAAAACAACGTTCAGACCTATGATTGCGTTGGATAAAAACCGCAATTTTTATACGTGTGCATGTAAAACAAATTTCTTGGTAGAGGGGTCTAAATACAGCACAAACAACATTTTCCAAAAGACCAAAATAGTGAAAATGTTGGATAGTTGTGAATAGAGAAGTGTATATATACAGCTACTAATATACATTTTAAGGCTGGACTATTTTATTTATTACTTGGGAGTGTCATCATTTTTCATAACCCTTTTGCAAATCCAAGTTTCAATAAACCGGATGTCTAATGCAAATTGCACAAACCAATCGCAATATTTTTTAAGCACTCAGTTTGCTTTAGAATCTGGTTGCATTTATTTTATCTATCATATCTTCATATTTGTTTCTTGGAAGCCTTCAGTTATTCTCAATTCGTTATTGAAGCTATCTGTACTCATGGTAGATGTTGTATAGATAAATTTAAAGTCCAATTTCCATGTGAAGTGAAACCTTGTGGCATGCAACTTATAAGAAGGTTTCGTATATTTTTCTTGAGAGTAACACACCAGCTTCATTGGTACCTCTTATATAGAGACTTATTTTGATCTCATAAAACATTTCAAATTTTAAGAATTTCCTGATTTTACTTAAATCAATCCAAATATTCTACAGGAATACTTGGTTTTGAAGAATATCTTGTTTTCAGAAGTTTTATGAATACCTGAACATACTCTCAAACGAACCAATTTATATAAAAAGATATGTAGATATAAAAAGATACCAGGATTAAAATGTTGTACGCCAGACGCGAGTTAAGTCTGCAAAGAATCATCAGTGACGTTCGAATAAAAAAAGTTAAAAAGGCCAAATAAAGTACGAAGTTGAAAGGAATTCAGGACACAAAATTTCGAAACAAAGGTTTTGCCGAATACATCTAAAGTAATCTATTCGTGGGGTAGAAAATCCTTAGCATTTCGAAAATGTCAAAGTTTATAATAGGACAGTGACACAAAAAAGAAAAGAAGAGAAACAGCTAGAGGTCAGAATACCGTAAGTAATGATGACCGTGCTTGAAAGTCACATGTCAAGCTCTTACTGCCGTGCCCTGAATTTAGATAAGAAAAGCGAAAATTCGCATTCACGAGTGAAATTAATATTTATGCATGCACGTGGTATTTTTGCTCAAGAAAATAGAAATCATACGCACTGATACTCTGGATAAGAATACGCATTTGCGTCATCACATATATTAATCTAATAGTTGAATTCGGATGTCAAACTACATACCTCAAGTGTTTTGCCTCCAGATTCATTGCCATTTAATCCGGAATTTGTGTGAACGCAAACCGATAGTGTGCGTGTGAACAGGATGATGTATAATGTGAATGAACCAAGACGTGTAGGATAGCTGGTCAACACAATGAATACAATTTTCAAAATCGTACCATAGTGCAAATATTTAGATGCTATAAGGTTGAACTATTAAAACAAACAAACAAAAAAGATTTGAAATTTTATAATTAAAATACATTCCTGTTAATGATTTTTTTCCGAAAATTTAGAATATAATATCGATAAACACAAACTCAAGTATTTACGGATGGACATTTTATTTATCAAATCAATCTCTTCTTAAAGTCTAACATTCCACTATATAAATATATTGCTATGCAAAATATAAGCAGAGACTTATTAATCCATATTAAATTATTAATTAACATAGTAATTAAATTTTGTTATGATTATTGTAAAATATTAATTACCTTTTTGTGAGATGAAAGGATTTTAAAAAATCCTTGTGAATTGAAACCATTCAAGTATTCTTTTATTCACGACCGTTTAAAATTTATATATTTCGCTAACTTTGTGTACGCATCCCTGCTCATTGGTGCTCATACGCTGCATATAATTTTCATAAATGTAATGACTGTTCAAACCTGTGAGACATAATGCACGTATATATGACAATTTTAATTATATTCTATTAAGAATAAATTCAGTCTCAGTTTAAACTTAATAATGAATATTCTCTTGGTCTGGTAGTATCTATTAATGAAATTAGATATTTTTGACAGAAAAATCCTTTTGTTTAATTATCTTTCTGCTTTCCGACCACTGTGCTTCCGACCTAAGATAAATATTATAACAGAAATATCGTTTTCTTTTTTTTCTTCATGCTTTCCAACATTTTCCCATGATATGATTGAAACACAAAATATCAAACGATAAACGTTCAGAAATAATCAGTTTATTCTGGGACATTATATATCAATAAACTATTCCCAGGTTTATTGTCACAATGCACAACAGCACGCTGTATTAAATACTACACACAAAACGCGTACAGGGACCGTTTCAAAGCATGAATTATATAATTGCGTTATCATTTTATTTGATATTTAATAAAAATTTTCATTATTAAAAACACATATGTTTTGTCAAAAGGCAAATAGGTTCTACATATAAATGATTTTTTGACTGCAACCTAGTCTTTAATGTTTTAGTTTCCAATCTACAAATGAACTTTGATTGTTGAAATATACAATGTCACGTGGTAGCCTATCCATAGAGGGACCGTATCAAAGACATAGATAAATACCTGTATAAATGATCGAAAATTTTCGAGACGTTCCGAGAATCTTGATTCCGAGGATATCGAATGCCCCATAGACACTTCCAAAACTCACCAATATATAGGTGTGAACTGAGGGGTTCACGCAAAATGGGTAAATGCAACGTATTTCCCTATCTGATTTGATATTGTCAGTATCTGACAGGTCACAGGAAAACATTAAAGGAAAGAGTTTGTCATATAACCGACTTTCAACATCATGCATGTTCATAAGAAAATTTGGTTATCTGAGATTCAAAAAAGAACTTCTGTTGTTAACAAAATTGATAAGACAAATATATCAAATAATGTTTTAGTTTCGGAAAATATGATAAGCAGTGTTTGATTGATTGCGTTTCAACAAAAGACTTTAAAACAACACATAAGCGGTCGGTCAGCTTTTATTGATGGTGGATTGGTTTGGTATACCTCAATTGTGAGTAACTAACAAACTCCAAATATATGAGTGTGGATTTTTCCACAGTTATATGGTAAAGTAAATTACCTCACGTATATGAAAGTTATGAATAAATTAAACATAAACAATCAAATATCTGTCATCGCTACCATATTCTCCGAACTGACCAAATTTATATAGATATTACATAAGACAAAAACTGACAAGATTCCAAGCTTAGAATTAGCACAAGAATATGTGCAAGGGATTAACTAGTTTTTTAGATCTCAAATTAATCATAAATAAACGTATTTTGATACTATAAGTATTTATTGCGTGCGCGAGAGAATTTGTGTGCCTCCCATAAAAATAACATGTTTTTTTTTTAAAATGATTAAACATTCATTGTAGATATTGATAATTAAATTACATATATCTCCTGTTGCAATCAAAATATTGAATTTAGCTTTAGTAGTTTCCGACAAAACCTATTGATTACAGAAATTGAATTTGCTTCATAGATGTACCCTGCTATTTTACTATCTAATATTTCTCGCACTTATATCATCAGAAAAACGCCAAAAGTAATCAAGTTTTAATGTTGTTATAAACTTATACACAACAGTTTCATCCACGGAAGGAAGAGATGTAATTTCGAATGTGATTTGTCAAGTATTTTATCAACTTTCAATAGTATACAAAAGAGGGACGAAAGATACCAGAGGGGCAGTCAAACTCATAGATCAAAAATAAAATGACAACGCCATGGCTAAAAATAAAAAGACAAACAGACAAATAATAGTACAGAAGACACAACATAGAAAACTTAAGACTAAGCAACACGAACCCCACCAAAAACTGGGGGTGATCTCAGGTGCTCCGGAAGGGTAAGCAGATCCTGCTCCACATGTGGCACCCGTCGTGTTGCTTATGTTATTACAAATCCGGTAAATAGTCTAATTCGGTAGGTCACATTCGTGAAAAGGGAAGGGTATTGTAATATACCATGATAAATTAATAAACCATGCAATCTTTAATATTAAGCGTAAAGAGAGAATGCTTCTTGACAGAAAGATTTTGTTTTGACTAAGTGCATTCGACTTATAGTTGAATATCTAACAGAA
This sequence comes from Mytilus coruscus, assembly GCA_017311375.1. NCBI lineage: Eukaryota > Metazoa > Mollusca > Bivalvia > Mytilida > Mytilidae > Mytilus > Mytilus coruscus. The sequence continues at coordinate 28,375 of JAASAO010001272.1, forward strand.
AATACGTTTCAAAGCTGTAGCGTTTATTATTATTCAGTAGAATTGTTCTTACTGACAGGGTGATGATTTGCAACTTTTCACATAGTTTACTGGCGTGTTTAAACTTGTGATTAGGTCACAACTTATGATAAAGCAAAGATATATGGTACACAATGGTATTAGCATTGACATACCTCATTTCCATGGAGATAATTTAACTCTAAAAGCCATGAAGTTGAGCACCAGTTATTTTATTGTTTGAAATTTCCGTTACAAAAAAAAAAAAAAAATAATAATAACTAAGCTGTTATGCTTATATATATTATTTGTGGAGGACCAATATCTTTCCTTCAGAGACTCGCGCATTTTAAATCAATAACGTATTGTGACAATTAAGTTGGTTTCCTTTGCAAAGGAACCCAATGG
>JAASAO010004195.1:0-5000 GCA_017311375.1 Mytilus coruscus
GGGCATACGATACAGTTACAGGGAAGATAATGACGTCGCTAACGTAAAATGTTATTTTTCACGACGTCAAACTGTGACATATCAGGAAAAGATGCATTTTTGCGACGGATTTTTATCATTCAGACTGATTTAACATGAAAACGAGTTCATGGACCCCTCTTTTAAAATGACATTTGGATTGATTGTGTATGAAGATTTTTTGTGGCAATTTTTATGAACAAATCACCGATGGATTTTTTCTAAATTAGATAAATATACAGGAAAAAAAATGCCGTGTTTTTACTAAAGTCATGAAAATTTGCTAAAAACGAATTATTTCCAAAGCATTGTTATACAAATTAAAAGCACACTTATCTAGAGAAGATATTCCGAATGTTGTTACAAAAATCCCTTTGCGTTTATCTTTTGAAACAAAAAAGTTCGGTATGTCTTTCTAGAGGATAGAAATGTCAAAGAAACCGAAATTTCAAGTAAATGTCTAAATTTCAACCCAATTTATCTCTAAAGGTAGCACATGAAGGTATATTTTTTTTACATATTTGAATTGACTAGGTGAAAATTAGCTTGTATGCAAACTTTCGTCAAATATTCACCGTGGGATTAAAACTGTATCGTATGCCCTTAAATTACCAAAAATTGATATTATTTCATTCAATGGAGATAAAACAAAATGGAACGAATTTTGGGATTCGTTTGAAAGCACAATTGAAAAGAACAAACGGCTTTCAAAAATAGAGAAATTCAATTATTTGAAGAGTAAATTAATTGGAGATGCTAACCATGCCATATCTGGTTTATCTTTATCAAATGAAAATTATGACGTAGCAGTAGGAATTCTTAAAGATAGATTTGGCAATGTTCAAGATGTGGTCTATTTACACTATAATGAAATGATAAATTTACAACCTGTCACAAACAAAACTTCTTCATTAAGGAGTTTCTTAGATAAAGTTAATAGACATTAACGCAGTTTAGATGTACTTAAACACGATGTTAACCAGGATATATTTGTATCCATGGTTCAGTCTATATTACCGGAGCAGGTCCTCCTTCAATTAGAAGTCCAAAAAGGAGCACCAGAAAAATGGACGGTTAAATAAAATATTATGTGAAAGATTACGAGATTATGCTGTAGCAAGAGAAAAATCTGATAAAACAGAAAAGGATCGTTCAAACTCACAAGGGAGTTTTAATGGATCATTCAATTCCCACAAGCCATGGCAGAATAAAAATGGAAAACAAAACGTAAATTTTAGAGGTGGAACACAATATAGAAATATAAATTCAGCAGAAACCTTAGTTGCTTCGACGGAACGAAATGTTAGTTATTTCGATAAGTGTAGATATTGCCATGATGAATGCCAAAAATTTAAGAGTGTTGAAGATAGAAAGCGCCAGTTAAAAGGTTGTTGCTTTAAATGCATGAGATATGGTCACAAATCCATTGATTGTAAGAAAGGAAAAATATGTGTTCATTGTGGCGAAAAGAATTCGCATCACCGGAGCTTATGCCCAAGGAAATTCAAAATGAAAATGACAAGTGTACATTTATCAATAGAAAACAGTTATAATTCAATCGAAGAATTAAGAAGACAGGAAGAATTTTCTGTAAATATGGAAAGTAATGAAGACCCTACAGAGAATATGTTAGTTTTATCGAGTGAAATGGTACTTATGCAAACGGCAAAAACAAATGTGTTCAATCCAAAGAATAAGGAAAAGATGGAGACAAGAATTTTGTTTGACTCTGGATCACAGAGAACTTATATTTCCCAAAGTCTTACATCAAAGCTGAATCTGTAAGGAGACAAAGAAGAAGAATTAAAACTTGTTACATTTGGAAGTGAGAAACCCTAAAATTGTGAAAACATCATCGACGAATCTTTCAATCAAATCAAATAACGGGAAGAATTTCAATCTTGTAGCGAACATTGTGCCAGTGATTAGTGGATGTGTACATAAGAAAAGTCTAGATGCTTCAGCAATGGAACATTTAAAACACTTTGTGAAAGAGGTAGAACTTGCAGATGAATTGTCATTTCAGAATGAATCATCGTCCATTGAACTTTTAATTGGAAATGATTATTATCTTGATTTGATTCTTTCGAACAAAGTAGAAATTCAACCAGGATTATATCTTCTAGCTTCAAAATTGGGATGGATTGTAACTGGTAGGACTCGTGAAACATATGAGGAGAAGTCAGAGACTGGTTTACTTATTCTTTCCAACACTAGTTCGTTCGAAATATCGGACATTGAAAACCCAGATCAGTCGATTGTTGCCCAAGCAGGTATATGTGATTTATGGAACCTTGAGTCGATAGGGATTACTGAAAATACGGAGACATCTAGTGACAAGAAAGCCATGGAATATTTCAAAGAAACTTTAAAATTCAAAAATGGAAGATACTATGATAAATGGCCATGGAAGGAAAATACGCCAGAACTTCCGGACAATCGTGAACTAGCTCTTGGTAGATTGAAGTCATGTGTAGCACGAATGAGAAAGAAACCGAGGTCCAATTCTTCTGAACAATTTATGTGTAATATTCATGAGATTCAGACTACACAAGATTGCTATGGTCGCTGACATAGAGAAAGCTTTCCTACAAGTAGGATTACAAGAAATTGATAGAGATGTTACACGATTCATGTGGCTGAAAGATTGTGCTAATACATATGTAGAGAAAAAAAAATATATAGGACTTTTATAAATGTTGACTTGGATGGAGAGTTGTCTCATTGGCACTCATACCACATCTTCTTATATCTAGGAATACAGATTCTGTAGAGTGCCATTCTGTGTAATTTCCAGTCCATTTCTATTGGCAGCAACAATATAACATCATGTTGATATGTATAATACACCAAATAATATATATGTAGATAATCTCATTTCGGGATGTGAATCAGTTCAAGAAGCATTGAAATTCTATTCTGAGGCAAAACATATCTTTAAGGAAGCGGCAATGAATTTAAGGGAATGGATATCAAACTGTAGTTCTATAAATGAGTTGTTGCCAGGCAGTGATAAGACCGATGTGTTACAAGTTAGTGTTCTCGGTCATATCTGGAATATCGAGGATGAAACCTTCAAAATTTGCAGTTGTCCAGAAAAGACAACTAAACGTAGAACTTTAATGGAACTAGCAGAAATATTTGATCCCATTGGATAGTTTTCTCCTATCATCATTAGTGAGAAAATGTTTTTACAAGATCTATGGAAAAGAAATTTGCAATGGGACGATGAACTTTCTACAGAAGACCTTTCAAAATGGATAAACATCAGTAGTGAGCTTAAACGAGTCTCTGAAGTTTTCATTCCTAGATGTGTGTATTTGCATTCAGACTCAAATGATAAAAAATGCAAACTTCTGTGTTTCTGTGATGCATCTGCAAGAGCTTATTCAGCAGCGGTGTACTTACATCAAACTTGTGAACAATCTTCTAGAAGTGATCTCATCTTGTCGAAGTCTAGATTAGCACCAGTAAAGGAGATGAGTATTCTCCGACTAGAGCTTATGGCCGTCTTGATTGGTGTTAGGAGTTTAATATTTGTGAAAAGTGAATTAAATATTTCCATTGAGGAAATGTCCTTATGGAGTGATGCTCAGTGCGTTCTCAAGTGGATTTCTACTAAGAAAGAACTAAATGTGTTCGTGAAAAATAGAATAGCTGAAATCAAAGCGATTATTTATTGAAAGAATTCATAAGGAACAACTTCATTGTGGTGTGTCACAAACCTTAAGCAAAGTCAGACACGGATTTTGGATACCCCAAAGCAGATCAACTGTGAGGCAAGTTCTGAGACACTGTTTGATTTGTCGTAAGCATGGAGGAAAGCCTTATAGAATGCCTGATATGCCTCCGTTTCCAAAATCAAGAGTTTCACAGTCAACTCTTTTTTCTTCAACTGGGTTAGATTATTTTGACCCTTGATTACAAAGTCGAACGGTGAAAACAGCAAAAGGTGGATTTGCCTTTTTACATGTTTAGTTTCACGAGCAATACATTTAGAGGTTATCAGTGACATGACTACAGAGGAATTCCTATATGCATTTCGAAGGTTTATCTCAGTAAGAGGTACCCCGAGTACAATAATAAGTGATAATGCAACTCAATTCAAATAAGGAAGTGAAACATTAAAGTCAGTAAGGAATCATGTGATAAAAAGTGAAGATGTTCAAAATTTCACCATGAATAAAGGAATATGTTGGAAATTCATAACAGAATTAGCTCCCTGGATGGCAGGCTTTTATGAAAGGTTAGTCGGAGTCGTGAAACGTTCTTTTAGGAAATCTTTGAATAAAAGACTCACAACTGATGTATAAATGAGAACTATTATCAAGGAAATTGAAGCTGTTGTAAATTCTAGACCACTGATTTACGTAGGAGAAGACATCAATTCAAAATAACGTTGACACAAAGTCATTTTTTTACGTTGAATCCAACCACTGGGATACCAGACGTTGATTTCGATCTTGACGATCTCAGTAAAAAAAAAACCTTTAGAAGTTCAAAGGAGAAGTTATTAAAAGCTTGAAAAAAGGACAGAAACGCTTAGATTCATTCTGAAATTTATGGAGAAACGAATACTTACTCAGTTTAAGAGAAAGAACGCAAACAAAGTTAAAGAGTTGCAGAAACCAGTCATCATTTCTACCACAAATTGGAGATGTTGTGCTAATAAAAGACAATTTACCCAGATCAACATCATGAACATGGAGAATGGGAAGAATAGTGAAACTTAAATCAAGTAATGATGGTGAAATTAGGAGTGCAAAAGTACAAGTGTCTACTCGACTAATATTAGGAAGACCATTGAATCTTCTTTATCCTCTAGAATTGGATTGTCATACTGAAAACAAGGAAGTCAAGAAATTTGACAAAGATCCAATTTCAATTGCAAGACCTAAACGATTAACTGCAGAAATTGCAAAGCAGAAAATCAAATCGATATTACAGAAATAAGTACTTCATTCTGAGATGGATTTCTTGTA
>JAASAO010004298.1:0-15276 GCA_017311375.1 Mytilus coruscus
TAATGACAATAACTTGTGTGTAAGTGTATGGATCTTCCTGAAATTGTACTACAAGGTTCCATATCACAAAGGAAAGCTGGAATTGAGTTTGGGGTAATTGCCCTAAACGTTTAGGAATTAGGGGCCAAAATAAGCATTTTCTAGTTTCCAGACAATAACTTGTGTTCAAGTGTATGGATCTCTCTGAAATTGTACTGAAAGGTACCATACCTCAAAGGGAAGGCTGGGATTGAGTTTAGGGGTTATGAATCATAAGGGGGTTCAAAAAATTGGGGGGGGGGATTTTTTTTCCTTTTTCCTTTTTTTTTCTTTAAAATTTTCCATTTTAAGTTGGTTATTTCTGATTTATATTTAAAAGCAAATAATAATGATATGGCAGGAGATACACACCAAACAGGATGTGTTAATTATTATATAATAAGTATTGTGCAATAGCAAGAAATTTTCAATTGCACAGTATTGCGCAATAGCAAGAAATCTTCAATTGCACAGTATTGCGCAATAGCAAGAAATATCCAATAGCACAATATTGCGCAATAGCAAGAAATTGTCAATTGTACAGTATTGCGCAATAGCAAGAAATATTCAATTGCACAGTATTGCACAATTGCAAGAAATATTCAATTGCACAGTATTGTGCAAAAGAAGATACTTTGTATAAATTGCTTATTTCTTGACCAATTTCAATGGGGTTTTATTCTTGAACTCTTGGGGTTCTTTAATATGCTGAATCTAGCCGTGTATTAAGTTTTTGGATTTTGGGCCCCGTTTTTAAATTGGTCCACATTGAGGTCCAAAGGGTCCAAAATTAAACTTTGTTTGATTTCATCAAAAATTGAATTATTGGGGTTCTCTGATATGCCGAATCTAACTGTGTATTTAGATTCTTAATTTTTGGTCCCGTTTTTCAAATTGGTCTACATTAAGGTCCAAAGGGTCCAAAATTAAACTTAGTTTGATTTTAACAAAAATTGAATTCTTAGGGTTCTTTGATATGCTGAATCTAACCATATATTTAGATTTTTGATATTTGGGCCCCGTTATCAACTTTGTCTACATTGAGGTCAAAAGGGTCCAAAATTAAACTTTGTTTGATTTCATCAAAAATTGAATTATTGGGGTTCTTTGATATGCCGAATCTAACTGTGTATTTAGATTCTTAATTTTTGGTCCCGTTTTCAAATTGGTCTACATTACATTTGTAAGGTCCAAAGGGTCCACAAATTAAACTTATTTTGATTTTAACAAAAATTGAATTCTTAGGGTTCTTTGATATGCTGAATCTAAACATGTATTTAGATTTTTGATTTTTAGGCCCCGTTATCAACTTTGTCCACATTGAGGTCAAAAGGGTCCAAAATTAAACTTTGTTTGATTTCATCAAAAATTGAATTATTGGGGTTCTTTGATATGCCGAATCTAACCGTGTATTTAGATTCTTAATTTTTGGTCCCGTTTTCAAATTGGTCTACATTAAGGTCCAAAGGGTCCAAAATTAAACTTTGTTTGATTTCAACAAAAATTGAATATATGGGGTTCTTTGATATGCTGAATCTAAACATGTATTTAGATTTTGATTATGGGCCTAGTTTTCAAGTTGGTCCAAATTGGGGTCCAAAATTAAAATTTGTTTGATTTCAACAAAATTGAATATATGGGGTTCTTTGATATGCTGAATCTAACCATGCATTTAGATTTTTGATTTTGGGCCCTGTTATCAACTTTGTCCACATTGAGGTCAAAAGGGTCCAAAATTATACTTGTTTGATTTCATCAAAATTGAACTCTTGGGGTTCTTTGATATGCTGAATCTAACCATGTATTTAGATTTTGGATATTGGACCATAATAGGTGAATGTCCAATTTAAAATTTTTAAGTTCTTAGACCACATTCATTCTGTGTCAGAAACCTATGCTGTGTCAAATATTTAATCACAATCCAAATTCAGAGCTGTATCAAGCTTGAATGTTGTGTCCATACTTGCCCCAACTATTCAGGGTTCGACCTCTGCGGTCGTATCAAGCTGCGCCCTGCGGAGCATTTTATTCCTCTTCTTCTGCCAATTTTAAGTTTGAACTGGTCTGCACCAGCAGTTCTCCAAAACCACTAGTCAGATTAACTTAGGGTTCCACAATATCATATTATATTAGAGTTGGGGTTTTGTTTGTGCAATGGAGTTTTTACTTTGAGGGGCAGAAAGGAAGGAGGGTTTACTTTAGAACCCTAAGGGATTTAATTTTTTTTTAATTTCGAATGATAACTTGAAAACATTTATGGACACAATTTTTATAATTGAAAATGTTCTATATGATAAAACACAAAAGGTTAGTCCCTAGGGGTAACTCCCACCCCCTGCCATTTGAGAAAGTTCTAATATGTTGTAAGTGATCAAGATCCCCAGTCCCTAAACCAAATATATTCTGGTTTGTCATGATAAAGCACATCAAATGAAACTCCTCTTGTTAGACGTGTCTAAGGCAACTTGTAGGCCCCGATAGCATTAGTCCAAGATTTCTTAAATATGTAGCTTGCAAATTAAGCTATCCCCTAGCTCTGTTGTTCAATCAGTCACGTCAATTGTGCATTTATCCATATGAATGGAAAATAGCATTCTTTCTCTCTATAAAATAATTACACATTTGCAATCAGGTTTTACATGTTTTTTGTCTGGAGATAGTACTGTTAATCAACTTATTTATATACCCACGATAAAGCTAAAGCCCTTGATTCTGGAAAGGAAATCATAGTTGTGTTTTGTGATATCAGTAAAGCGTTCGACCAGGTCTGGCATGAAAGCCTCCTTCATAAACTAGAAAAATGTGGAATAAGAGGGGACTTGAAATGGTTCAAAAGTTATTTATCTGAGAGAAGACAAAAGAGTTTTCATGGGAGGACAGACCTCTGATGTTTATAGTATTAAAACCAGTGTTCTCAGGGCTCAATTTTAGGCCCTGTATTATTTTTATGATTTATAAATGATGTTGTATGTGACATATATCATGCAACATCAGACTTTTCGCTGACAATACATCATCATATATAGTTGTTGAGGACGAGTAATAATTGCTACGGCTGAATTAATGAACTATGATATAGAAAAAATTCACTTATGCTCTCAACAATGGGTCATTAATTTTAATCCAAGAAAAACTGAAACCATAACCATATCTAGAAAAACAGCAAAACCCCATTACCCATGAATATATATAAGTACGTCTGAACCAGTGACAACTCGATCTACAACAGATTTATCCATCGGATCACCAGCAGTGATGGTGATACATGGCTGTGTACATTCTGTATATACAACTCGTCTAAACATCAGCCCAACAATGTTAGATCTGTAAATTTGCTTTTGCAAATTTTTTGTTCTTCCCTCGCCAGGATTCGAACTCATGCATGCTACTGAGATATCGTGACACCAAATCGCCTGCACTGTATCCGACGCGCTAGACCACACGACCACGTAGTGAAGCCTAGGTAGTCGTGTGGTCTAGCGCGTCGGATACAGTGCAGGCGATTTGGTGTCACGATATCTCAGTAGCATGAGTTCGAATCCCAGCGAGGGAAGAACAAATTGCGACTCATCTAAACATCAGCCCAACAATGTTAGATCTGTAAATTTGCTTTTGCAAATTTTTGTTCTTCCTCGCCAGGATTCGAACTCATGCATGCTACTGAGATATCGTGACACCAAATCGCCTGCACTGTATCCGACGCGCTAGACCCACGACGTAGTGAAGCCTGGGTAGTCGTGTGGTCTGGCGCGTCGGATACAGTGCAGGCATCTGTATATCTCAGTAGCATGAGTTCGAATCCCAGCGAGGAAGAACAAAAATTTTTAGCAAATTTATAGATCTAATATATGGGCTGATGTTTAGACGAGTTGAAAACATAAACATTTAGGGTTAATTTTTCAAGAAAACGGCTGTTGAGAAAGTGATGTTAATTATATTATGGATAAATCGCTTAAATCTTATGAGGAGTTTAAAGTTTTAGTTTAGTTTCATCAGGCCTATTCTTGAATATGCGAATACTGTGTGGGATAACATACCAATTTATTTAAAGGACAAACTAGAGAGCATCCAAATAGAAGCGGCTCATATCGTCACAGGTGCCACCAAATTATACTTTTTATCAAAATTCCTTCTTTGATCATTTGTTATTCGTGAATGGAACAGCCCTCCACAAGATGTAAGATGTATGATCCATCAAAATTTACACTATAAAATTATATAAATCCTGATATTAAGAAAGTCCCTTCATATTATAATACTGGTTGTAGAAAGGCCTAATACTTGACGCCAGACTCAGGTTGAACTGCAGTGGCTTAAATGAACACCTTTTCTTAGAAAAACATTATTCTTTCCAGCCTCTGTATATGTGGACAAGTTGAGAGCGGCAAAGACTATCTGCTAGAATGTCATAATTATAGACTCATTAGGACACAAACCATTTTCACACTACCAAGATATAATATACAAACATTATTATCAGGTAGTGAACTCATCAGTGATGAGGAAAAGGAAAATATTTTTAGAGTTGCACAAAGATTTATTTTGGAAACTGGGAGATTTGGTTCATGAACATTTATTTTTATGTAGATTTAGATGTTGAAACTCTAATTTAATTTAAGTTTTTATTATTTAACCTTTTTTTTTTTTAAATATTTACATATTTTCACAGCTACAATATGTGATACCACAATTATAAAAATGAGTTGATCACATTTTTTTGATCAAACTGACTTCTGGGTAACGGGCAAACCACAGAATAAAGACGTAATGTGAATTGAAAATTATATATTGTGCTGGATTCTTACACAATGTTCCCGATTTTGTAATTTTTTTTAAAAGGGAGACAGATTTATATAAGTTCTTCCTGTTTCTGAATCCCTGTATTTCTATTGTATAATTGTATTTTGTGCACTTTTGAAAACTAAATGAAGTAAAGGGTGAGTCCCTAAAAGACACCCCACCCCCTGCTATTTGAGAAAGTTCTTATACATTTATGTAACTATAAGTGGTTATTTCCTCAACCTTAAACCATATATATTCTGGTTTGCCATGCCAAGCTGATTTCACCAATATATGTGGTAAGATCAAAGGAGTCATCTCCACCCCTGTCATTTGAATATGTTTAAATATCTTGTAAATGGTTGAAATCCTCACCCCTACACCATAAATATTCCTGTGTGTCATGTCACGAAGATTTGAATGATATGTATAAGATCAGTCCCCAGGGGTTCTACCCACCCCCAATGTTCTAATATTTTGTAAATGGTCGAGATCCCCACCCCTAAACCATATATATTCAGGTTTCAATGTCATCATATGCCAAGATGATTTGAATGATATACAGAGTAAGAACCATGGGGTCATCCCCACCACCTGTCATTTGAATATGTTCAAATATCTTGTAAGTGGTCAAGATCCCCACTCCTCAACCATATATAATTCTGTTCGTCATGACATAAAGATTTGAATGAATCAATGATATAGGTTCAGTCCCCAAGGGTCACTTATGCATATCACTTTACTGGACCAGTCCAATTTTGACTGGATTTTTCCCAATGTCTGGCTTCCCTGGGAATGGCTGTAATTATGGAAACTTTGTTTTGGAGACTTCGTAACAGCATCCTGTTACAATCATTTCTTGTAACAAAACATTTTGTACATTTTTTTTCTGTGATGATCTTCTTTTCTATAAATTCAAAGTTCACTAATGACTAATGAAACTTGAATTAAGCATTGAAACACATGTATCAAAACATGAAAAAACCTTTCAGATGCCCCTTAGGCATACAAATTGAAACTGTTTAAAAATTATTTTTGGCCATATAACATGCATAATGCCAAAATGGGACATTTTTGTACTGAATTTTATTGAATAAAGATCTATGTAAGTCCTTTACTGTTTTCCATTTACAAGTTGATACCAGCAAATCATTCAGGGAAGTTGTCGAACTACAGATTCTATGTTTACTGAATTCATCTCTTAGGCCTGAAAACACAGTTATCAGGTCCTTAGTGCCTTTCTTTTATACAAGAAATTCAAATTAAAAAAAATGCACCTGTGATATCTTAAAAAGAGTTCACAGTGTAGTGTACTACTTTTGGAACACATTATATTAAGATTATAGAAAAATCTACAAGGTCTAACCCAAAATATGGACAATTTTATGTTATTGTGCGTTATAAATTCTGTTTGACAGCTTCAGACATACTGATTTGTAACTTTTTTCTATTGAACCAAATCACTAATTATGTAATTAAATTTAAAATTCATGACCAAAATTGGTTTACTGTATAAGTAATATATTTCATCCCCTATTTGCTATTCATGCTATTTGAGGCCTAAAATATGAAGAAATAAATTGGAAAGGGGTATGAAAAAAAATTGCAAGTACCGGTAATACCATGAATACCATAGATATAAGAAGATGTGGTATGAGTGCCAATGAGACAACTCTCCATCCAAGACACAATTTGTAAAAGTAAACCATGATAGGTCAAAGTACGGTCTTCAACACAGAGCCTTGGCTAACACCGAACAGCAATCTATATAAAGGGCCCCCAAAATGACTAGTGTCAAGCCCTTTAATGATGATTTTGGCCATGTTTTGCCTTATATGATAAAAATTATGATACATAAATAGACACTTTAAATCACAAAGATGATCAGCATGGCAAGATCTACTAACAAGTCAAATTTTGCTTATATAGTTAGTAGACTATCACTCTTTTAGGGGGGGTTGCCCTGTCTGTCTGCCTGTCTGTCTGTTTGTCTGTCTGTGTGTCTGTCGGTCCATCCGCCAGTCCTGCAAATCAGTTTTCCACACTTTTTCTTCATGCTTGAAGATATTGATTTGATATTTGGTGTATTGTTTTATCATGACAAGTGACAGATCAAGTTCGAATTTTGTTCTTGTCTGATGATTTTGTGCAGAGTTATGGTCCTTGGACTTAGAAAATTCATCTAAATAATCAGTTTTCAACACTTTTTCATCATGCTTGAAGATATTGACTTGATATTTGTTATATATTTTACACCATGACACGTTATAGATCAAGTTAGAATTTTGTTCCAAATTACAATGGCTTTTTAACCAGTAGGGGACTATGTATTGACATGTAATACTTGGGAGTCGCCCAGAATGCTTACCCTCTTTTTTGTTTTGTGCAAAAACTAAAGAAGGTCAACAAAACAGATTTTTGTCATGAATTATAGTCTACAAAATTGGAGAGTTTCCTTTGTTAAATATGCACATAGACCAAGGTGAGCGACACAGGCTTTTTATTTGTAGAGTGGAACAATATTATTGGTTAAACAAGTTTTATGTGTACACAAATCACCTCGTTTGCATTTGTAGACCATTAAACAAAACAACACAATTTTACACGACGTTCCCAAGCAATCATATTGTTGAATAGTATAGGCCTTTGTAAAACTTCCTCCATTTAAACTGACAATGTATAACCATGATAGCAGTTTATGTCAAAGTTTATTAATTTGATCCCTGTGTACTCCATTGTACAATTTGGTTAATCAAGTTCTATATTTTGTTAATAAACATAGCAATGTTTTTTAGATTCTTAACAATTGACAATTGTTATGTATAAAATTGAAAATGGAAATGGGGAATATGTCAAAGGGACAACAACCAGACCAAAGAGCAGACAATAACCGAAGGCCACCAATGGGTCTCCAACGCAGCTAGAAAATCCCGCACCCGGATGTGGTCCTCAGCTGGCCCCTAAATAAAATTGTGTACTAGTTCAGTGAAAATGGACGTCACACTAAACTCCAAAACATATAAATGAACTAAAATTAAAAAAACATACAAGACTAACAAAGGCCAGAGGCTCCTGACTTGGGACAGGCGCAAAAATGCGGCAGGGTTAAACATGTTTTGTGAGATCTCAACCCACTCCCTATACCTCTAGCTAATGTAGAATAAAGAAACATATAGCAATACGCACAGTAAAACTCAGTTTAAAAGAAGTCCGAGTCCGATGTCATAATAGGTAACAAAATAAACTAAGCAAAATGACAATGATACATACATTAACAAAGGACTACTAGCAGTTACTGACATGCCAGCTCCAGACCACAATTAAACTGATTGAAAGATTATGTCTTCATCATATGAAAATCAAGTACAATCCCTCCCGTTAGGGGTTTAGTATCATACAATCATAAAATATATGAGAACATAATCCGTATCATGCCAACAACTGGTTTTAGAATAATAGTGTTTATTTCCGATGCAAAGACCCTATGAGTGAATCAATATTAATACCAAAATATGCAATCCTTAATGACCTGACAACAGTATCGTAACTATATCCTTTCCGAATAAGTCTATTTAAAGGTTTGGTTAGCTTTTGAAGTGAATGCAGACATTTTTGTGCTTTGTAAAGAATATTACCATAAAATATTGGATGTGAAATACCTGAACGTATAAGATGTCTACATGTTGATTTATTTACGAATGATGTCCTTGTACCAATGATAAAATTTAGTAAATGTTTTGACTAGTTTGTGATATCGAAAACCCTGGTGTAATAATTTTTCAGTAATACAGAGATTTCTTTCGTTGAAATCAAATACGTTGTTACAAACATGAGCAAATCGAACAAGTTGAGATATATAAACACCATAAGATGGTGACAAGGGAACGTCACCATCTAAAAATGGATAATTAACAATGGGAATGAAAAATCATCTCTTTTATCATAAATTTTGGTATTAAGCTTCCGTTAAAGATATAGATATCAAGATCCAGGAAAGGGCAGTGTTCATTGTTAGTATTAGCTTTATTTAAAGTCAATTCGACATATGCATATTAGGTAACCAAACTATAATTTAATATTTTATCCAAAATGATTTATTTTATATTTATCAGGAGATTTTAAGTATTGAGACTGTGCAGTAACCAGCTGCTGAATTAAACGAGGAACTAGGTTCATAACTAATAAGTGGAGACAAAATGGATGATGGCACAATTAGGGGCACTAAAAGACCAGGAGAGTATGTTTGAAATATTTAATTGTCACCTTGAAACTGAAATAAGTATAAGTAGGTATTTTGTTTCATCAATTTTACTTTTTTAAAAGTTACAAAAAGCAAATTTTAACTCATAGGTCAAAAAATGGGACAACACCATAGCTAAAACTTAAGACCAAGAAATAAAGAGCAGTGCACAAAATACAATATAGAAAACTAAAGATTGAGCAACACCAACCCCACCAAATACTGGGATGATCTCAGGTGCACAACATGCAAATTTGGAAAGCAGGGTTAAAATATGTCATTGCTTTTAGAAACTAGCTTAAATCTGTGGCACTTAATTGTTATCTTTGTCGCCATACATCGGAAACTTATACTAAACCATTCATTGACATTTTCTTCATCTTATATAATTCCAATATTCAGATATAATTTAAGTTTTTGCAATTGTTAAAAATATTAATATTTTTTTAACCCAGAGAATTTACATTGTAACCTGTGTTATCCGACACACAGGGTGACCAGAAAAAAATATTAGATTATGCAGAATGTTGGAATACTCAGGTTTTTTCTGCAAGGATAGGCATATTTTGGGACCAGTAAAATGTGTCGGTTAAAGCAGGATGTTAGAATACTCAGGTGTCGGATTAGACAGGTTACACTGTATTAGAAAAGCAATGCATTACTCTCACTTAAGTACCCACTGAATAGGTC
Source organism: Mytilus coruscus (assembly GCA_017311375.1). NCBI lineage: Eukaryota > Metazoa > Mollusca > Bivalvia > Mytilida > Mytilidae > Mytilus > Mytilus coruscus. The sequence goes on from JAASAO010004298.1 coordinate 9,728, forward strand.
CTGGGGGCTTGTAGTTATGATTTTAAGTTATAACATACAAATTTAGTTTTTATACGTCCGCAAAAAAATTTTTGGGATCGTATAATGGTATGATGTTGTCGTCTGCTTTGTCGTCGTCCGAAGACACATTTGTTTCGGACAATAACGTTAGTTTAACTATGGAAGATTCTGATTACATACATATGCACATATATGACACAAACAGTAAGCTTAATATTGCAAGAAGGCAATGAAAAGGGGATGGTAAAATTTATGAGGGAAAATTTTAATATTTTTTCCTAACTGTTTATTGCTACCTTATGGCATACTTACCAAGCTCAGAATTGTATAATTTAAGACTTTTCATACCACAAATCTATTGATATTTAGATTCTAAATCAACTTCTGAGGGGATTAAGTGTTTAAGAATGACAATACATGTCAATTTTATTGTTTACAGTCCTTAGCAACCAAAATTAGACATTTTGACACAAGGCTTATAATTGTACTCTATTTGCTTAACCCTTGCTTCTGAAGGATTGCGCAGTATGTAGTAGCCTAAGTATTGAATGTTTTGTATTTTTTCTTGCGAATATATCAAATTATTATTTTTATCAAGATTTCATGTTACATTTTGACATATATTAAATGTATAGTTGATTCAGCTGTAAGAAATTGATTCCCCATTACCAAGTTTTTTAATCAAGTCTTTGGTATACATTAAACATAAACATGATAAAGATTAACATTTTCCTGCTTGAAATTGTTAAATTTTGTACAATTTTGCATCATCAGAGGTCTTATAAAGATTTTCAACATTAAAAAACTGACAAAAGAGGTATAGTTTTTAAGATTTTGCCAAAAATTGAGGTAGAAACAAGATATTACACTTTGACTTGGCACCTTTCTTTAAATCAGTTTTTGTCGCGTTTCAGTGTCAACTGCTAACTACATAAAATATTCATTACTCAACCAATTTTTAAAAATAAAAGGCCATTTTACTCGTTTTAGCTAGCAGAACACAGAAAATTAGTTAAAAGGGAGAATTTGAAAAAAATATTTACTATTAAGGTAGCAATACACAGTTAGGAGTTTGGTTTCGCATTTTGGCCCCGTGGATTTTTCAAATATGAAAGTTATTGTGTAATTAAATTCATTTTAGACAGCTGAGTACTAATTTAGCCTTCAAAGGTGGTTTATAAGAACATCAAGATTATTTTACATGTTTTATGGGCTATTTTCTGTTTGACTCTCCAGATTTTCATAGCTAGACCGGTCATCGGTCCAGAAATTAATGTAATGTTTACAAACACTTTTTTCTACGAAGTTTTTGACGCAATTTTACAAAAAATGAGACGAAAGACATATGATTTTCATTGGATTTATTGAAAGATATATGTAAACAGTTTCAGAAAAGGTATTACTTGAAGTGATTGAAATTCTACTTTTGGTCAAATTTTGGGAAATATGTGACATCTTTCCCCCCTTTTGCTATATTTTATAACAAAAATGCAGATTGTTGCCATGGATACACCAAAAGAAATTAAATTTTACCATTTTATATACTGGATATGAAATCTATGGAAGATTCTGATTACATACATATGCACATATATGACACAAACAGTAAGCTTAATATTGCAAGAAGGCAATGAAAAGGGATGGTAAAATTTATGAGGAAAATTTTAATATTTTTCCTAACTGTTTATTGCTACCTTAAGTGAATGGATCTCTATGAAATTTTTAAGAAGGTTCAATACCACAAAGGAAGGTTGGGATTGATTTTGGGGATGATGGTCCCAACCGTTAAGAATTTAGGGGCCCAAAGGGGCCCAAAACAAGCATTTTCTAGTTTCAGGATAATAACTTGTGTATCAGTATTTTGATTGTTCTGAAATTGTACCACAATGTTTAATACCACAAGTAGAAGCTAAGGTTGGGATTCATTGTAGGTTTTATGGGGCCAACAGTTTAGGAATTAAGGGCCAAAAAGGGGCCAAAAACAAGCATTTTTCTAGTTTCCATACAATAACTTGTGTTTAAGTGTATAGATCTCTCTGAAATTGTACCACAAGGTTCCATATTACAAAGGGAAGGCTGGGATTGAGTTTGGGGGTAATTGCCCTTAACGTTCAGGAATTAGGGTCCAAAAAAGGGCCAAAAAGCAAGCATTTTTAGCTCACCTGGCCTAAAAGGCCAAGTGAGCTTTTCTCATCACTTGGCGTCCGGCGTCCGTGTCGTCCGTTGTCCGTTGTCTGTCGTCGTCGTCCGTCGTCGTTAACTTTTCCAAAAATCTTCTCCTCTGAAACTACTTGGCCAAATTTAACCAAACTTGGCCACAATCAGTATTGGGGTATCTAGTTTTAAAAATTTGTCCGACGACCCTGCCTGCCAACCAACATGGCAGCCATGGCTAAAAATAGAACATAGGGGTAAAATGCAGTTTTTGGCTTATATCTCAAAAACTAAAGCATTTAGAGCAAATCTGACTTAGTAAAAATGTTTATCATCTGTTGAGATCTATCTGCCCTGAAATTTTTAGACGAATCAGACAACCCGTTGTTGGGTTGCTGCCCCTGAATTGGTAATTTTAAGGAAATTTTGCAGTTTTTGGTTATTATCTTGAACATTATTATAGATAGAAATAAACTGTAAACAGCAATAATGTTCAGCAAAGTAAGATCTACAAATAAGTTAAATGACAAAAATTGTCAATCGACCCTTAAGGAGTTATTGCCCTTTCTAGTCAATTTTAACAATTTTTAAGTAAATTTTGTAATCTTTACAAAATCTTCTTCTCTGAAACTGCTTAGACAAATTTAACCAAACTTGGCCACAATCATCATTAGGGATCTAGTTTAAAAATATGTCCGATGACCCCACCTGCCAACCAACATGGCCGACTATCTAAAAATAGAACATAGGGAAAAATGCAGTTTTATACGACCGCAAAATTTTGCGGTTGTATATTGGTATGACGTTAGCGTTGTCGTCAAAGCGAAGACATTTGGTTTCGCACTATAACTTTATAAGTATAAGTTTATAGAAATCTATGAAATTTAAACACAAGGTTTAAGACCACAAAAGGAAGGTTGGGATTGATTTTGGGAGTTTTGGTCCTAACAGTTTAACAATTAGGGACCAAAAAGGGCCCAATAAACATTTTTCTTGGTTTTCGCACAATAACTCTAGTATAAGTAAATAGAAATCTATGAAATTTTAACACAAGGTTTATGACCACAAAAGGAAGGTTGGGATTGATTTTGGGAGTTTTGGTCCCAACAGTTTAGGAATTAGGGCTAAAAAGGGCCCAAATAAGCATTTTCTTGGTTTTGCACAATAACTTTAGTATAAGTAAATAGAAATCTATGAAATTTAAACACAAGGTTTATGACCACAAAGGAAGGTTGGGATTGATTTTGGGAGTTTTGGTCCCAACAGATTAGGAATTAGGGGCCAAAAGGGTCCAAAATTAAACTTTGTTTGATTTCATCAAAATTGAACTATTGGGGTTCTTTGATATGCCGAATCTAACCGTGTATTTAGATTCTTAATTTTTGGTCCCGTTTTCAAATTGGTCTACATTAAGGTCCAAAGGGTCCAAAATTAAACTTAGTTTGATTTTAACAAAAATTGAATTCTTGGGGTTCTTTGATATGCTGAATCTAAACATGTACTTAGTTTTTGATTATGTGTCCAGTTTTCAAGTTGGTCCAAATCGGGGTCCAAAATTAAACTTTGTTTGATTTCAACAAAAATTTAATGTATGGGGTTCCTCGATATGCTGAATCTAACCATGTATTTAGATTTTTGATATTTGGGCCCGGTTATCAAATTGGTCCACATTGAGGTTTAAAGGGTCCAAAATTGAACTTTATTTGATTTCATCAAAAATTGAATTCTTGGGGTTCTTTGATATGCTGAATCATTTGAATATCTCACCTAAACTGCTTTTAAATTATGTATATTGGAAATTTGCCAAAAACTTTATTATTAATAAATTCCATTGGAAATTTGCCAATAACTTTAGTTTAATAAACTTAATTGGAAATTTGCCAATATAAAATGTTGCTGATGAAGCTTTTTTAGCTCACCTGGCCCAAAGGGCCAAGTGAGCTTTTCTCATCACTTGGCGTCTGTCTTCCGTCGTCCGTCGTCGTCCGTCGTCGTCATTAACTTTTTACATTTTGAACTTCTTCTAGAGAACCACTGAATGGAATGAAACCAAACATGGCATGAATGTTCCTTATGAGGTGCTGACCAAGTGTTGTTACTTTGTAGCCGATCCATCATCCAAGATGGCCGCCAGCGGGGGACTTAGTTTAACATAGGACCCTATGGGAAATACATACAAATGTCTTCTTTTAGAGAACCAGTGAATGGAATGAAACCAAACATGGCATGATTGTTCCTTATGAGGTGCTGACCAAGTGTTGTTACTTTGCAGTCGGTCTATCATCCAAGATGGCCGCCAGCGGGGAATTAGTTTAACATAGGACCCTATAGGACATACATACAAATGTCTTCTTTTAGAGAACCACTGAATGGAATGAAACAAAACATGGCATGAATGTTCCTTATGAGGAGCTGACCAAGTGTTGTTACTTTGTAGCGATCCATCATCCAAGATGGCCGCCAGCGGGGACTTAGTTTAACAAAGGACCCTATGGGAAATACATACAAATGTCTTCTTTTAGAGAACCAGTGAATGGAATGAAACCAAACATGGCATGAATGTTCCTTATGAGGTGTTGACCAAGTGTTGTGACTTTGCAGTCGGTCCATCATCCAAGATGGCTGCCAGCGGGAATTAGTTTAACATAGGACCCTATGGGACATACATACAAATGTCTTCTTTTAGAGAACCATTGAATGGAATGAAACCAAACATGGCATGAATGTTGCTTATGAGGTGCTGACAAAGTGTTGTTACTTTGCAGCTAATCCATCATCCAAGATGGGCGCCAGTGGGTGACTTAGTTTAACACAGGACCCTATGGGAAATATATACAAATGTCTTCTTTAGAGAACCACTGAATGGAATGAAACCAAACATGGCATGAATATTCCTTATGGGGTGCTGACCAAGTGTTGTTACTTTGCAGTTGGTCCATCATCCAAGATGGCCGCCAGACTTAGTTTAACAGAGGACCCTATGGGAAATACATACTAATGTCTTCTTTTAGAAAACCACTGAATGGAATGGAACCAAACATTTCATGAATGTTCCTTATGAGGTGTTGACCAAGTGTTGTTTCTTTGCAGCTGATCCATCATCCAAGATGGCCGCCAGCGGGGGACTTAGTTTAACATAGGACCTTATGGGAAATACATACAAATGTCTTCTTTTAGAGAACCTCTGAATGGAATGAAACCAAACATGGCATGAATGTTCCTTATGAGGTGCTGACCAAGTGTTGTTACTTTGCAGTTGGTCCATCATCCAAGATAAGCCGACAGCGGGGACTTAGTTTAACATAGGACCTTATGGGAAATACATACAAATGTCTTCTTTTAGAGAACCACTGAATGGAATGAAACCAAACATGGCCTGAATGTTGCTTATGAGG
>JAASAO010002948.1:0-10910 GCA_017311375.1 Mytilus coruscus
TTTTGAGAATTAATATTAACAGTTCAAATTGTACAAAATGGTCAATGTTTTAACACTCATAGAATAACATAGAGAATACATGACGATATAACGCTTTATCAATTCAGTGTTAATAATTTTAATAGAGAGACCATTGAAGAAAATAGAATTTCAAAGTTTTTAAATAATCGAGAAAAGTTTTATTTCAAGACGCAATCTGATATCTATTAATAAAGATATCTGTTTTCAAATTGTTTGCTTAATTTTTAAATAATTTTGTTTTAAATGATCATAACACATTTTGTTCCTATCTTTACATCATGTAAATGTATTCGGATTTGTGCAAAAGAAAACTATTCCAAGAAAAACCTTCATTGCGATGGTTGGAGACCAATAATTTTGGAAGCGTAATACATGGAAAGATTTTAAAAGAGCAGTCTTAACTGTAAATTGTCTTCTTTATACCCGGGACAAGCAATCGTAAAATGACATGATACTTTATCATGATTATTATTATTTTTCATAAACTTACATTAGCGCTATAAATGTATCAATTATAGCATGCAGGTACTTTGTCACTTGACCTTAATTATAATAAAAACACATAATTCTATCGCTTTTATTGGTACAATAAGAATAAGATTATTTCAGTTTTATGTCGTATGAGAAAATCTCTCTGTAAACTGGTGTATCAGATATTACAAGGCTTAGGTCACACACATACCAAATGTTTAAATGAAATTGCAAAATGTAGCCGATTAGCGAAAATGCGGATGAGGATAAAAATGGGTTGAAGTAAAACCATAAATAGAAGAATATATCTTATAATCAAATATAATATTTCAGATAGTGTAATAATTTACGTCTGGAACAACAAGCATAAGTTTATGAATGGCTATTTCCTTGATTAAACTATCAGCCAAGCATCGAATCCAAAAATATTAAGTTTTTTTATCTAAACATTATTTCGTTTTTCATAATCACGTTTTTGTGCGCACGAAATCATATCATAGTTTTTCTCTACTCAAACACCAAATTCACGAAATATTGATGTTAACAAATTCAAAATTAACACAAATAGAAAAAAAAAAAAAAAAAAAAAAAAAAAAATCAAAATGTTTCTTTTGAATTAAATATTGAAAGCTTTTATAATCAAAGTATGATAATAATGCCAGTGCAAAAACATTTGTTCCAATGTTAACTGACATCAATTTGTTCTCGAGACCAGATTTACAAGAGGCAAAGTAAAATAAAAAAGACAGAAAACATCGATACAAAATAAGGTCCATTTTAGCTTTAATAAAATAATATAATCAATTAACTTAAACTTTACAATAATTACGATATTTGGTATTGAATTCTCCTTAATTTCGTAATTCATTTGATTACCTAACTGTTTCATATGGAACGCCACTGATAACACTATGTAACTCGCGTCTGTCGTCTATATTATGTATATACATATATACTATGTAACCGGGTTTGTACAAACATGAGCAATACGACGGTGCCACATGTGGAGCAGGATCTGCTTAGTGTTCCAGAGCACCTGAGATCTCCCAGTTTTGGTGGGGTTCGTGTTACTCAGTCTTTAGTTTTCTATGTTGTGTTTTGTGTACTATTGTTTGTCTGCTGGTCTTTTCTTTTTAGCCATGGCCTTGTCAGCTTATTTTCGACATGAGTTTGAATGTCCTTTGTTATCTTTCGCCTCTCTTTATAAGCCCTGTATTTTGGATGTTTTAATTGATGTCAGCACCGACCTGAACCCATTGAATGATTTTTAAGCTAAAGATAATCACCTCAAATGAATGTTTTTTAATATGCCAGTTACAGGTATCCACATGGCAAATGTAATCCATTTGTTTCAGCAGTATTGTATGCGGTAGTGCATCTGTCCGTATCCATACCAATTATACAAATGGACAGCAAATTGTGACGTAAGACACCATTTACCTGTTTTCTGCTGTGCTTATTTATGCCAATCGAAAACTTATCAACGAACGTGGAAATTCTTTAACAAAATAAATAGTAGAATTGATTTTATAAATTAATAACTTAAAACGTTAATTAATACCTAGACATTTTCTATATTATCATCGGACAGTTTAATGCATTACTATCAACGTTCCTGGTGAAGTTTTCTAAGAAGATGTCACATACTTTGCAATAGAGGTATAACGTTTATGCATGTATCAACAGATACTTTTAAACGAATCAACATTTCTCAACATAACCAACCTATCTGAATGTAACTTGACGTCCGTATTCATACATCCATTGCTTTTAAATATCTACGTTTGACCGTTCCTGATCAATGCAAATCCCGAAAAGAGTTTTGGACGCACGAAATGTATCAAGTGTTATTCGCATTTAAGCATGCGGTAATGAATCAGATTTTGCTTGAATGTGCTATTTGTTTAAATACACATTTTTTAAATACTATATATTGTATATAAAATGTTTCCAAGTGTTTTGTTTTAATAATTACGTATTTTATTATAAGAAAATGGGTGATTTTATTTACAATTACCATCAAGTTGAAAACCTATTCAAGTTACTTGTTCATCAATCATTACTTGACCCATATTTTTAGTTCCTCGAATCAGAATTCAGAGACGGAATACCTTCAAAATCGTTCCTTCTCAATTTTTTCTTATGAGTTCAAAGAGCTAATTTTAGTTTTCTATCGGAAAAGAAATACACCATGTTCATTTTCCTAAAGAAAAATATGTAATTATTTCTGATAGTAGTCCTTTCTAAAGTTCCAAAGTATTAAAACGTAGCTGTAAAATAAAACCATGTTATTTCAGTTCAATAGTTCATCATGATGCCCAAAGAAACTCAGCAAAGATAAAAGGCATTTGATGTTGTACACCAGATGCATGATTCAACTACAAAAGACTAAGCAATGACGAACTAATAATAACAAAGTTAAAAGACAAAATGAAAAGCATATAAATAAAGGCAACAGTAGTATACCGCTGTTCGAAACTCATAAATCGAAAGAGATAAAAACATATCCGGGTTACAAACTAAAACTGAGGCAAACGCATCAAATATAAGAGGAGAACAACGACACAACAAAACACAACATGAAAATGTAACACACACAGAAACGAACTATAATATAACAATGGCCATTTTCCTGACTTGGTACAGGATGTACCAGACACTAATCGAATATATATTTTAATAAACAACAAATACCTTGTAATTATGAACATTGATACAAATGACTCGACCAATGGTGTTATATGATGGTTTTACGTGACATCAAAACAACCATCAACTGGAGGTTGAAACCATATACAAAAATCAACAGTCAAAGATGTCAAAAGATAAGTAACAGTTTATGTTTTAATATGTTTAGATAAATAAGTAAATATTGAAAGCAAAGTCTAAAAGTGTACGATTAACAAAGAAATGTCTATTGTTAATGAATGCGCTTTTATCGAAAGATATTTTTGTTGACGTACGAATCATTTGAATTGTTTCGTCTAACAAATATCAATACGTTTCAATGTTTCCTCTTTGCAAAGGTTTTAAAATGAACAAAATTGTCCATTTGTATGAATATATACTGTTTTGAAATATTATTGCCTATTATTTTCAGTCCTGTGTTATTTTGTTGTATGAATGTCATGCAATTTAATTACTTTTTTAAAATTGAGTGTTGTATACAATATGCAGTTTTAAGTATTTATACCTGAAATTTTGTCCTGTAGGGGCCTTTCCTAGCTTTCTATACTAATTGGGTTTGCATACTGCTGAAGACTGTATGGTGATCAGTAATTGTCAACATCATTTAATGGATCGTTGTCTCATTGACAATAATACATTATCTGTTTTATGAGATTGAAATTTTTCTCCAAACATACACTCACTTTTATAAGATAATAACTTGGAGATAAAGATGTGTAAGTAAATGCAACTAACAAAAATGTACATTATATACATTCCAGTATACCGAATACTACATCCAAAGAAATCAACATTGATAAACTTGCAAGTAAAAGATATTAGTTTAACTTTCTCAATGTTAACTTCCCATTATAACAACAGGACCCTCATATTGTGTATATATTTACAATTTATAAGGAAACCACTATTTAAAATAGTCGTCCCTTATAAAAGAGAATAAAACATACCTAGTCGGGAGAAAAATACCGTACGTGAAAAATAATGACGTCTTTTACCATTCGACGGAAAACTTATATTTCTTAAATTTTGTCAAGATTGTCATTACCCCAATTGTTCATTTTCATAATTTGGTTGGTTATTATTTAATGTATTCGCCGAACTAACAATTACGGCAAGGTTTGATCAACACATTCACTTGAAAAACCTTACATTTCAAAGAAACTTTCGTCCTACACAGTTTTATAAATATCTTCGGTACCAAGATGTTTAAAAGATATCGATGTCTTTCATATCATAAGGGATATATGAATATATTGTTAATCAGCTATAGGTATATAACATGATATACCAAAGTACACCTGTAATGTTAATCAGATTAATGTGAAACCTTTATAAACATGTCAGCTACACAATATCAATTTACTTAAATCGTAAAACTTTAGTGTATTATATACCTTTAATTTATTGGAAGTTCATCTTTCATGATTGCTTTAAAGTGTAAAATTATAGCAACATTTATGTAAAAGAACGGATTTGCTATAATAACAGATCATTACCTGAACATAAACAAAACAAAAATCAAGGCAAAACGCTTATGTTACTGTTCTTCATCTGAAATCAACAATGTACCGATAGATATCCATTTAAAGACGGACTACAGATATTTGAGTGGAAAGAAAACATTCAAATATTCAATGGACGATTCAGATTTTAGATATCATCAAAATTTTAAGCAAAGATGAGGAAACATTTGTTATATACATGTGATCCAAATATCACCTTTCAGTTAAGCTGCAGTAGTATATGACAATGACGTCTTTGGGATGTGGAGCCTAGCAGTAGGATTTCTACTTAGGTGACCAGACTATATAATTGTGCGCGTTCGAAAACGTTCGTTTATAAATATATATAAGGATCATGAACCGTATCCTTATCAGCACTCATTCATCGAATAATTGGTTTAAGAAATGTAATTTTCCGTCGAATGGTAAAAAGACGTCATTATTTTTTCACGTACGGTGTTTTTCTCCCGACTAGGTATGTTTTATTTTCTTTTTATAAGGGATGACTATTTAAGATAGTGGTTTCCTTATAAATTGTAAATATATACACAATATGAGGGTCCTGTTGTTATAATGGGAAGTTAACATTGAGAAAGTTAAACTAATATCTTTTACTTGCAAGTTTATCGATGTTGATTTCTTTGGATGTAGTATTCGGTATACTGGAATGTATATAATGTATATGTTTGTTAGTTGCATTTACTTACACATCTTTATCTCCAAGTTATTATCTTATAAAAGTGAGTGTATGTTTGGAGAAAAATTTCAATCTCATAAAACAGATAATGTATTATTGTCAATGAGACAACGATCCATTAAATGATGTTGACAATTACTGATCACCATACAGTCTTCAGCAGTATGCAAAACCCAATTAGTATAGTAAGCTAGGAAAGGCCCTAAAGGACAAAATTTCAGGTATAAATACTTAAAACTGCATATTGTATACAACACTCAATTTAAAAAAAGTAATTAAATTGCATGACATTCATACAACAAAATAACACAGGACTGAAAATAATAGGCAATAATATTTCAAAACAATATATATTCATACAAATGGACAATTTTGTTCATTTTAAAACCTTTGCAAAAGGAAACATTGAAACGTATTGATATTTGTTAGATTAAACAATTCAAATGATTCGAACGACAACAAAAATATCTTTTGATAAAAGCGCATTCATTAACAATAGACATTTCTTTGTTAATCGTACACTTTAGGCTTTGCTTTCAATATTTACTTATTTATCTAAACATATTAAAACATAAACTGTTACTTATCTTTTGACATCTTTGACTGTTGATTTTTGTATATGGTTTCAACCTCCAGTTGATGGTTGTTTTGATGTCACGTAAAACCATCATATAACACCATTGGTCGAGTCATTTGTATCAATGTTCATAATTACAAGGTATTTGTTGTTTATTAAAATATAGATTCGATTAGTGTCTGGTATATGCTTTTCATTTTGTCTTTTAACTTTGTTATTATTAGGTCGTCATTGCTTAGTATTTTGTAGTTGAATCATGCATCTGGTGTACAACATCAAATGCCTTTTATCTTTGCTGAGTTTCTTTGGGCATCATGATGAACTATTGAACTGAAATAACATGGTTTTATTTTACAGCTACGTTTTAATGCTTTGGAACTTTAGAAAGGACTACTATCAGAAATAATTACATATTTTTCTTTAGGAAAATGAACATGGTGTATTTCTTTTCCGATAGAAAACTAAAATTAGCTCTATGAACTCATAAGAAAAATTGAGAAGGAACGATTTTGAAGGTATTCCGTATCTGAATTCTGATTCGAGGAACTAAAAATATGATCAAATATGGGTCAAGTTAAATACTAAGTAATGATTGGTGAACAAGTAACTTTAATAGGTTTTCAACTTGATGGTAATTGTAAATAAAATCACCCAGTATATAATAAAATACGTTATTATTAAAACAAAACACTTGGAAACATTTTATACAATATAAAGTATTTAAAAATGTGTATTTAAACAAATAGCACATTCAAGCAAAATCTGATTCATTACCCACTTTAGTACTGAACTGAATTGTCATCAAGAAGGATCTGAATAATAACAGTAACGCTTTTAGTATTATAATTATGAGTTTATGTTAATTATTTCATTAGCGGATTGGTAGACAAAGAGGCTGGCAAAATGGATTATTTCTATAGTTTTCTTTTATTTTTAAAACAATTGTCCTGATGTCATCAAATTTTATGCCGGAAAATCTGATATTGTTTTGGTTTTAAATAATTATATAACTGTTGGTTTCAGATCGTCCATTAATACAATTTCCTTCATTATTATTGTTGTATTTACCTACATTTATTTCAACAAAAACTTTAAAACTACAACTATTTTTTAGATCAGTTGATGATTTCCAATTAAATGAAAAAATATATAACTCAATGCATTACGGCGTATTGACGCGTATCTGACTTTCAAATGTTGAGGTTTGATCGTTACGGATGAAATTAAACCCAGAAGCACCTCGGACGCACGAAAATTATTAAGTGTTTATTTCTTTTACTTACGTAATTAAGAATTGAGTATTTTCCACAGTTTTTCTATCATACCAAAGATGATACTTTGATAAACTCAAACTGCGACCATATTTTTTATGGAGAATTTCTAACGTCTCTGCCGAGTTTTCTTTGTAGACGAAAATCGCCTTTGACGTACACAATTATAAGCCTTGTATCTTTGATGAGGGCTTTTTAACCCTTTAATAAGATATTTATTGTTCCTGACAACATTATATACGTGAATTCATGTAAAGATGTTGTTAGAAATACCATTGTAAAAACCGGACTTTTGGTGATCAACTGACCTTACTAAAGTAACACATTTGCCAACCATAATGTTGCAAAATATTTCTGAGCAGATATATACGAAACCACATTTTCCAGACGACAAATGTTAATGATTTGATTATGTTTTAGATTTTCACAATTTGTAGATTTATTTGATTCTGTCGGGCTCACCATTTTTTTTAAATATAACGGAACCACTGGTTGAGTAGGAGGAGGATTGCTATGAAAGAAATTGAAACCACCATTTTCTTCTGAAAATAGCTATATTAAGGTAGGAATATGCCAGTTGATTTCCATTCGTTCTGTTAGTTGTTATAGTTTAATGACTTCCTTCTTTTTAATTTAGCTTGGTATTGTTGGTAATACTTTTTTTCGACTAACGAGTTTGAATTCACCCTTTGAATCTTCCACATTATTTATTAAACCCTTACAAAAGCAGGTATAAACAATTAAAGTTACGTCATATCGGAACAACAAACGTCCATAACGACGTCGCCAAAGACAACCGCATTTTAACTGATGATCGATAGTGAAATTGGTGGACGTTATCTTCAAATATTTTGATATTTTGATCAGATAACTTTGAATATAAAATATCATCTTTCAAGGAAAACTGTAAATGCTTGTGTAAGCTTATAGAAAGAAACCCTCATAGGAGAATGAGAATATTCAGAATAAAGTGAGAACCAAGAACATATATTAATGGTGAATTACTTTTAATGAACTATTAAGTGTTATCATCACGAAATGAGAGATGGTATATGCGTCAGTCAGACAACAACCTAACAAACTAAATAATAAATAAAAGGAAACCGACGAAGACATGCATCTAGAATATAAAAATAAGGAGATGAGGTATGATTGTCATGAGACAACTATCCACCAAAGTTCAAATAAAGTGGATGCAAGCAATCAATTATAGGCAACCGTATGGCCTTCAACAATGAGAAAAAAACCTATACCGTTTAGTCGGCTATAAAAGGCTAGAAAAGTCCCTGACATGAAAATTATGAAACAATTCAAATTAGAAAACTAACGGTCTAATTTATAACAAAACAATTAACGAAAAACAAATATGACAGACATGAACCAACGACAACCACTGAACTACAGGCTCTTGACTTGGGACAGGCATAAAGAATGTGGCGGGGTAAAACAGATTTGTAAGCGCTCAACCCTGACCCTTACCTGGGACAGTAGTGTAACAGCACAACATAAGAACAAACTATAAAAATCAGTTAAAAAAGGCCTAACTCATCAGATCGATACAAAGAAGAGAAACTTCAAACATAAACACAGACTGTACGTGGCAGGGTATTTATCCATCCCTCATCCCTAACAACAAAAAGGACAATAAGTACAGATCTGAGAGAACTCGCAGTTACTGACAGCTAGTTCAAAGCCAATAACAACTGATAAAAAAAATCATGTACAAATGTATCTAAAAACAAAATATAAATCCTTATTAATCCTGACGGTTTTAAAACAAAAGGAATATATTATGGTAAGGAAGAGATTATCTTTCATAATACTTTCAAAACCATATTAAAAATATGAATATCGTACAAGAAAACACTATTATGTTTGGATATCAAAAGAACTTCAATGTCAATACAGATTTTAAGATTATTGGAATTTGTATTCAACTATATTGTTTGATAACTGTAGACATTGAAAGATCTTAAAACCTACATGCAGTCAATTATATTGCCTCATCTGGATTACCAGCAAACATTCTATAAGCTATATTATAAAAGTGTTATCTTACCTCCTATACATTTCAGGGAATATGATTGGTCAAAAGCGACTGCGTGGAGACCGTGTATATTTTATATGGGGTTAGTAGGCGTAGTTAAACGCTTTCACCCATATGGAGTTTACTGACCCTATATATATATCGTATTAGGTCACTAGCACACTATGTAACTCATATTATTTTCATTATACAATTACCTATCTTACATTCGCTGGGTATAATATGGCAATTATTTTTTCCTGTCCTCTTAATATTTTTTTTTGAAGATTTTATTAATAATAGAATAGATGCGACAGCTGCTAAAACAATACGGTAACAGAGTCATTTGGATATTGCAAGAGTATACATTGTAACAAAGATTCAGATGTTTTCTCTGATCATATCAGATCATCTAAAACCTTTTTCCTTTTGGTTAATAGATATGCGATCATCAATTTTGCAATAATGATGACTTTAAATGGCTCGGTAAACAATTTTGACAGTTTTTCACCTACGTGTCAATTAACTCCGAAACTAATACATGTGATGTAATGGTATAGATTATCATTGCACAAAAAAAAAAAAAAAAAAAAATTATAGACAAATGTAAAACATTATTTTCAGCTCAGGTTTTTGCTGTAAAAACCATTTTACAACTTGATAGCAATTATTGTTAAACAATCAATAATCAATTTTGTAATGTGAGAAGAATATAACTTTTTAAAAACTGATCAGTGTCCGTGAAAAAGATTCAACTTATTAAAATGGTACGATGAAAACATATATCAATAATATGAAACGTTAATAGATATCAAACTATTGCCTATATTATCATGGATCAGTCTTTTGTTGCATGATTCTGAGCGTACCTGATGAAGTTTATTTTAGAAAATATTACACATATTGATAATATATATGTAATACCTTTATAGTGTTTATAACATAACCACTTGGTTGTTTGCCCTACTTAGGGGCCTTAAGTATACCTTAATGCAATTTTTACCCTAAATACTACGCTGTGAATTATACTATAGAAAAGACACAGTGTTTGTCATAAGTGTTCAGTGTGCAGCAACTACAGTATAAACGTAAAAGGTAAAATCGTAACAAAAACATAAACATAAACGTAGTGTTATGTATCTTTGGAACACTAATGTCTACTCTTTTGTTAAGAATGATATCGAAACTTTTGAAAGATCAAAACTTGAATATGAGTAAGATTGTCAGCATATATGTGTAACAGATAAACGTGTGATGGATAAGAAGGAGTTTGCACATGTATTAGACATGACTAATGTTTCAAACAAAATAACAATTTTATATAAAACAAATTTACTAATACATGTAACATAAGTGAAAGAAACTATTAATGAATGCCATTTAGTGAGCACTTTTGAGTTGACATGCCTTATCATTGATATGGTCATTATTATAAATTAACTGTTCACATAACCTTTTTCCGAAATACTAAGGATTTTCTACCTCAGGAATAGATAACTATAGCTTATTTTTGCAAAACCTTTCGGAAGTTTGGGTCCTCAATGCCTATCAACTTCGTTATGTTTTATTTGACCTTTTGAATTTTTGATATTCGAGCGTCACTGATGAGTCGTTTACAAAATGTTTATCTTCGTATGTATGATGAGTTAATTATGTG
>JAASAO010003021.1:0-11614 GCA_017311375.1 Mytilus coruscus
CTTTAGTTTATGATATCTATAATGTATTGGTTTTGGTCATTGTTAAGGTTAAACGGCCACATATAGTTGCTAACATTAACGTCATTTTGTATCTGATGGATAGTTGTATCATGGGCAATCATACCACATCTTTTTATCTTTTTAATAGAGAGGAATTGGTCACCGTTGTTAAGTGATTGAGGTGCCCAAGTATTGAAAAAAATCCACATTTTTTAGCTTATAAAATTGACAACAGAACTCCGTTCTGAAATACAAATTAGTAACATTATCATATGTAAATTAAGTTTTTGAGACTTTGACATTTTCCAAGTGAAAACCATATCATTGAATCTGTTATCCTTGTCGTCGTTTTACACACGTATTTTCAATAACGTTATTGGCTTAAATTATTTAAATTAATATATATCATGTTTGTTCATTGGTTCATCTATCTGACTAGTTTTTTTTCATGAGTTTTACGATATACATGTATGATTACAGAACTAAACTGTGTCGAACATGGACCAAACCATGATTCTGAATTTTCATAAATATTCGGAATCTTTAAAAGCAATTTAGATTATAATAAATCTGGGATGCACAATGAGTACACATTGGATTACCGACTTTCTACTGAAATATCAATCAACCCAACTATACAAATATTTTTTGATCAAAACGTCCATCGTTTTCAATATAACCATTTGTTGTGGTTATCGTTGGAATCAGTGTGTTTCTTCAGATATTAAGATTTTTTTCATGACCTTAAACAAGAAATTTGTATCTACGATTCCCATATTTATACGACAAAGCTCTGTTTAATGAGACGATATAGTCGAATTTTCAATTGAACTAAGGATGGTAGTATCAAGTGTAGAAAGATAAAATATTTTTATATTACTGCAAAATTGTAGAGGGTTGCTGCTCACAAGGAAGCTATTAAACCAAGAGTTCCAAGTGGTGAAGTTGAAATCATCCCTTCGTAAATTTTACGGACGCCATCACGAGTTGGTTGACCGTTACGGAATATCTGTTTCACAGATGAGAGCGGATATGTTCCTAATGTCGTAACTACAATGCCGTACCCTTTTCCCGAATGTGGCCTACCGAATTAGACTTATTACCGGGTTTGTACTAACATGAGCAACACGACGGGTGCCACATGTGGAGCAGGATCTGCTTACCCTTTCGAGCACCTGAGATCAACCCCAGTTTTTGGTGGGGTTCGTGTTACTCAGTCTTTAGTTTTCTATGTTGTGTTTTGTGTACTATTGTTTGTCTTTTGTCTTTTCTTTTTTCCATGGCGTTGTCAGTTTATTTTCGACTTATGAGTTTGAATGTCCCTTTGGTATCTTTCGCCTCTCTTGTAAAGGTTTTGACTGATTTTTGTTTGTTTTTGTTTTATACTAAAATGAGAAGGTCGTTTGAATAATTTTATAACATTTTCTTATGGGAATGATGTGGGGAACATGTGGGATTCTACGTTTTGTTGTTAATTCCCAGTTCTTCTGTTATACATTCCAAATAAAAGTGTCTGCATACAAAAACAATATTTTGTTTGAGGATTTGTCTGCTGCAACAACAACATATTTGTCATGAGAATTGGAAAAACGATAAGGCATCTACATTATAGGGCCTTATGTAAGGGTAATAAACCAGTTCACTGATTGAATATCACAGATTTTGAATGCATTTATGCATTCATGACCGAACAGCTTTGAATACAATAATATAATTAAACAGCTTCTAATCAATCGATGAAGATTTTATGATTAACAATGCTTACCTTTATAGAATCATACACTTGGCTCTGTTCGCATGTTCCGTGTCCTAAGCTGTCTGCTTGTTTTTCATATGACAAAAATGAGAACAAACTTCGAAAAAAAATATCATTTAGCCCAACTTCACCACTATCACACCGAAATTTCCCCACAAAGTTATTCACATACTCGACACGTTCTTCGTTACACATTTTGCAGAATATATTCTTATATGGGAAGTGAAAGTCAATTTGAGGAAGCTGTCTACACTGTATTTGTAAACGCTCGTCAATAAAATTCCACCGACCGGTGACATTGCAATGTTGTATCATGGTTGTAGTTTCATTATAAGTCGTTTCTTCCATAGCACAAAATATATTTTGATACTCATTTAGCGATGACTCGTTAAGTTTATAGTAAAAGTTTAGGCTGGACGGTTTAGACTTAAAGTTCTTACAAGCCCATGAAATATTAGTATTTCCTTTGGTATATGCCGGTTTAGTAGGACATCGTTTGTGACAAATATCTGGAACTAATGTAAATGTGCAATTGGATAAGAATCGTGTTTCAAATAAGTGTGACAAAAACGCATGGAAATATATAGGAATGACATTTTTGCATATCAAAGTAAATGTCCATGGTTTGAACTTTTCAACATCAGAAAAGTTAGCTTTACGATTAGCCTTAGGGCTATTTCTGTGATGTCTACACAGGGCACAATATATATTTTTGTAGTTAGCACTTTGCTGTTTATCATGAACTGGAATAAAAGAAAACAAGTCAGATGAACCTTCTATATTATTACACATGTCAGACAATATATTAAAATCCGTACCAATATCTTCACATCCGTCGTACACCAGATAATCATCAATACACGAGGTCGAGTATTTGAAATCGGCATCGATGCAGCAAGGCTTATAAAAAGAAAAGTGGCAACCATCGGAACAACCACAATAATGTCTTTCATCTGATATAACATTCGTTGAAATATTTACACAGAAATGACCATTTCCGGTCATAGCATAATAATATGTGTAAATTTCCGTTAGATTAACCCGATGATTTGTCATCAATTGTGTCTCAGAATACTGATATGCTTGTGTCTTTAAATAACTGTCCATGAATTCACCGTTAAAAGAATCTATTTCAAAAATATATTCAAAGTATTTCCCGTTTACCACCTTTTCCTCTATACTTACAGAGGCATCGAAATACATAATCACACGCCTGCCATTTATGTAAGCTCGCGAAGGTATTGAATTGCAGAGGTAGCAGTAGATATTTTTGAATGGATATGTTGCTGTTGATTGACCAAGTGCTTTGCAAGCTGTCTGGAAATTTGGGTAATCATCATACCAAAATAATTTCCCTGTAATGTTACAATCTGTTATTACTTCTTCAACTTTCACTGGTGGGTTACATATGTAACAAAAAACATTCTTAAACTCAAGGAATCTGTTATTGTAATTCAGACATGCCCATTCAATATCTTTGTTGTATGTAATCCAAGAACCTGATACATTACAAGTCTTTATGGTGTTGAATCCGAAAACTCTAAAGCAACCAGCGGTGTTCAATCCAGTTAAATTACTGCTTATTTTACATTTTTTGTCTATAGCTGTTTTGAACAATTCATCTATGGATGAAATGAAATTAAAATCTACGAATTCGTCACACACTGAATTGAATATCCATTGCTCAAATTTACTTTCATTATTACATTGAGCGCAAAATTTATTTTTGTAAGTGATATTAGTTTCTGAAGAAGTTACAGGCAGATATTGTATTATTTCTGAAAAAGTTTTGTTACTCTCACAGTTAGCTTTTGATAAAGGATCTGTAGCTTCGGGACAAGTTACTCTCATCAGAAATGAATCTTCAAATACGTCTTTAGATTCGGTTTTGTGGGAAACAATCGAAGTGTTTGTGCATGCCAGTTTGAGGGAAAAAAACTTATCTGGACAGCAGGTTCCATTGAAAACACAGTTTTCATTACAAGAACATCCAGAACAAGTTGGGAAGTATGCTGGAATTTCTGGGACAAATTGACTGGTTTTATTGCATAGCATGTTGCCACAAATTAAGACGTATTGATCCAAAAGGTAATCAAAATCAATATCTCCAGCTCCAATTGTCAAAATACAGCAGACTAGAAAGTTCGATATTGACTGCATCCTGAAAACAAAATATTGATTTATGAAATGGGCAGATACAGTTGTACCAACAAGTTATGGAAACTCATTAGTCTAATACAATCTGACAACACAAAACGATGAAAAGACAAACAGCTGTCTACAAAACACAATATAGAAAACTAAAGACTAAACATGTTGAATATGTTGATATATCAGTGGGAGTCTAAATATAGTTCTCTTGTATTGGACTTGAAAACTGTACCTTCTGTATCAGTTTTGATGTCAGGTGCAGAACTGCATTACTGCGGAGACAATGGTCTGATACCAAGGTCTATATTCTATACTAGAATATAAAATAAAACAAAGGCTGTAAAATAAATCGCACTTTATTCATAGGTAGTTCAAAATGTGTCACAATAACACTCTTCGTCCCTTAATAGTGTTTTTTAACACCTTAAGAACGAATGAAAATCGCATTAACTTGACGTAACTCGCCGCAACAAGAAAAGTGGGAGCATTCATTTATCAATATTATTTCTTTCTGTTCACTTCCTATTGAATGTCTTCTACATAAAACATAATACACAGTGTTTGTTTCAAACAATTTTGTGTTGTAAAAATATTCTATTTTGAAGAAAAACATCCTTGGACCCGAGATCATTTGGTTACCGCCCACCCCGCATATATTTCTGCAACTGATTCCAAATTCGTTTTTACTGTTTAAATAGTGGTGTTAACGCCATGTATTTCAGAGAAAACATAAATTCATATCGTCGTATATAACTGTAAGGAGTGCTTTCTATACTACATTATTGTATACTATGGAAAAATATGGCGATAAATGAAAGAAATGAACAGTCGGAAAAAAGTACAAATAAACTCATCATAGATACTAGGATGAAAATTCCATACGCCAGACGCGCGTTTCGTCTTGAAAAGACTCACCAGGGACGAAAATATCAAACTTAATGTAAATTTGAAAAAGTCCAATAAAACAAAAAAAAAAAACGAAAATTTCGCAAAATTCAACAACACAAAACGTTTAATGCACTAATGTGTAACCACAACAATACAAATACAAGATCGTACTAAACACATTAAACTGTTGACTGGTGTCTTTAAACACACCCAATATCAGTAGAAACTATTTTATTAAACAAAACCACTGCTACTTTACGATGCGTTCGTAGATTTTTTGTCCGTTCGTAAGATGTTTAGAAACCTCTTGTAGGTGGTATAAAAATGTAAGAAACATATGTTTGATTACAGTGTTTATATAATAAGTTTGAAAAAGAAATGAGTATTACGCCGATTGACGTGGGTCCATCGGTTTTAATCATTCATTAAAAATACTCGAGATTGTTGTATGTGTTTTTTTTTAAATAAATAACATGTGAAAATCAAAAATTGTTTATTTTCTATCTTAAGCTCCTGAGTTCTGTAGTTCTGTTCCATGAAGAAGATACAGTACACAATGGTTGAAATAAGTACCACACACACATGAAACTCGCACCTTCGTATATATCTTACTTTTGAATATATCAATGAGACAACAACACACCAAAATCAAAACTATATGGCATCTTAAGGTAAACATATGGTTTTAACAACAGACAACTGTCTTTTCCCCACGTATAATCACATTTCATTAATTAATTGGATCTCATATATTCGATGAACGTGAAATTAAGGATATTACGGAAATTAAAGGAACTGCTTCATAGTTTGATCTTTTCCTCGATATTGAAACAGATGGACGACTACAAACTTGTATCTACGACAAAAGTGATGATTTCAAATTTTCAAATTGGCAATTTCCTAATTCTCTGCAGTAACTTACCCTCTGCCTAGTCGTATCGCGTTTACATAACTCAATTTATACGTTACGCTGGTGAATTTGCACACTATACGGACTTCATTAGAATGTGCTACTTACATACAATCTATTCCAACAGATTTATGAGGAAGAACAACCGAAATTGATATTACATTAGTTTGACAGTCTACATCATGAATGGATTGACTTATATAATATGTCTGTGTCTCAACTAGCGACATGTTTTCGCGGGCTTAGATCATGAGATACCATAATGTTTATAATAATCGTCTTATCTGTAATTTTATCGATCTGATTTTGACCTTTTTACTGAGTGTGGATTCGCATGACGGGTAATGCATGCATAGCAGGAGAAGATTACTTCTCGACGCACCGGGTCTCGCTGCTTTATGAAACTATTCATTTTTTTTTTTGTGTGATACCTTGATTTTTCTTCTTAATTAAATTAACGAGATATGAACATCGGTTAAATTTGTCAAGAACGAGCCTAAAAAACTTTCAATAAATTAAACAGATTTGAAACATCTGCCATCAACACGAAATTATCAGCAGGACAAATAAAGGCAACAGTAGTATACCGCTGTTCAATAGTCATAAATCGATTAAACGAAAACAAATCCGGGTCACAAACCAAAACCGAGGGAAACACATCAACTATAAGAGGAAAACTACGGCACAACAGAAATACTGAACTGCTACAAAAACAAAAACCAACATATATAGAAACGGACTATTAGATAACAACTGCCATATTCCTGACTTGGTACAGAACAAAAACTGTTACTACATGACATTGAATATATTGCGAAGGAAGATGCATGAGTCTTATAGATAAATATATTAGGTAAACTCTTGCTCCATGGGCGAAAGGTAAACCCGTCGTGTGTTTTTGTTGTTGCAATTATTACAATAATATAAAAGAAAATTGTAGAAGGCATTAACATATAAGTCAAAAATTACTCCCTACTCCAAACAATAATGTAAAGTTTGAAGTAAATTAATTCTAACATATTCCAGTACATGTTAGTGCACAGCATGTGACAAATTTACTTAAATTTGATGGTAAAGGTCCAATAACTTGGAATGACAAATAAGACTATTCTTAAAATCGAAATGTATATTCACTTTACCGATCCATACAGTAATGTAAAGTTTCAAAGCATTTCATCCCAGCTTTCTGGAGTCAATATAGGACATTAGATTCATATGACTTGTTTTTACGGTTTCCCCTTAAAATCTCATAATCTTTAAAACATCGACAAACCAGAAAACTTTTACATCAAAAGAGAGCTGACTATTATTTATCCATACAACAGCATAACTTTTAACAAAATGAAAATCCCGGCAAACTCGTGTTAGTATGCGATATCTTTAAAATATCATTAAATCTTATCTTTAAGACCAGACATAATAAAAACCAACCAAACAAAAACACAACGAAATGTAAATGTTTAAAACGAATTAAAATGATATTTGTTACTACATAAGTATATGAAAAGCCCGTGTTAAGAGTAGACGTTTTCGAAAGCATGTCGTTTGTAACCGGAAGTTCCCTTTATGGTTTAAAATTGTATCATGTAATAGGTCATGCTATAATGAATCCGAAGAAGATGTTTGATAGGTATTTTTAAAACCAGAAAGAGATTTTTGAACAGCGGAAATGATTTTTAAGTTCATATTGCACAAAATGATTACTCTGATATCCATAAAGGTCTTATGACTGGGGGTGCGATGGTGAAACCGTAGATCCTTATGATAAACATTTTCCAAGTTATGGCTATTTACGACATTTCTTGGACCTTTGAACGGGATCATCCTGATAGTAGATTACCGTCAAAACATATTAAAACCAAAATATTTCACTATTCAATATTTCTGTATCTTTATTGGGACGACCATTTGATTTTTTCGGTGGGTGGTGGTGAGGGTTAGAGCGGATTTTGAAAATGAATATCCTGGCCTAGTAAAAGCTGAAAATAGATAACCTTGCATAAGATAAAATGAAAATGAATATTCTGCAACCCGAAATGCAGGAATCAATCGTGTGCAATGTGTGGAAAACATAAGCATGTGTAGCAACAGATGAAAATGAATAGTCAATCCGATATCAAATGGTCGTCCCCTAACGATTTCCAAGAAATTAACATTAAATATAAAAATAAGAAGATGTGGTATGATTGCCAATGAGACAACATTCCACAAGAGACCAAAATGACACAGAAATTAACAACTATTGGTCACCGTACGGCCTTCAACAATGAGTAAAACCCATACCGCATAGTCAGCTATAAAAGGCCCCGAAATGACAAATGTAAAACAATTCAAACGAGAAAACTAACAGCCTGATCTATGTAAAAAATAATGAACGAAAAACAAATATGATATACAGCAACAAACATAATAAAAGGTCATCGTAACTGTTGAATTTTGGCCTTTTTGCAGCCAAGTTAGCATTTAAAAATATGCATTCTGCGAAATTCGTCACAGACAGGACAAAACAACGTTTGATAGATTAAACATAGATACAAACAACACATAAATATACTGTTTCAATGCTCCTAGTTACTGAAAATAAGCACAAAGTAAAACGGCTAATATAGAACCATGCCGTCCTACACTTTAATATCGACCAATTTCTGTTTGACAGTTTTTATACATGTAACTTATTGTTGGTTATCTAAGGGAAATTATGAACTTTATACTATGCATATCATTTGATTATGTTTAATTGCAAGTGTCACATATAAATTCATAACCAGAGAAAACATAACAATTGTACAAAAAACGTCCTAATTATTTTCTCCAGCTTATCAACACAAAAAGGAAATTTGGACAATAACTTTTCCGTCCTAGGAAAGTAAATTTTCTAAAATGAGTAAATATCGTAACGTGTGTGTGTGTTTTAGACCTTTGTATTAATGAATAAGAGGATATGTCTGGTATTCTTCCACGAGACAGTAACTAAACGACTAAACTAACCAAGATTAATCTAAGTAGCAAAATACAATATTCAACAATAGACAATATTTCAAGCTTTTATATGGGGCAAGTGGCCTGAAATGACGATTTTTATTATTGTTTTAACGTTTTGACCTATTGTCTTGAAAACTATAGTATATAGATAGAAACTTAGAAAAAATAAAAAATATCAACAAACATAATCTGCAAATACGTCAGTATACATGTAGATGAATTTGAAATTCTTTTTATAGGAATTATTGCCTTTAAGTAAAAAAGAGATTTTAGTCATGAATACTATTCTAGTCTATAATGTTGGAAAGCGTCCAGTGATGAAGATGCACATAGAACCTAGTAAGCGACACAGTCACTTTAGCGTTTTTAGTTTACAAAAAGAGTAAATTGTATTCCTGCATATTTATATGAGTCAAGTTAATCCCTTTTTCGAAAGACTCATGTTTTTTGGGGAGGGTTCTATTATACACTTAGATGGTAAATTTTGAAAATAAAAGCTAAGAGAAACGGTAATTTTCCTTCCTTTTTTATATTAGTTGTTAATAACACGTGAGCGCTTACCTTGTATACTGCATGCTTCTGTTAAGAATGCATTTATTTTTAAATAATTAACGCTAAATTCAGGCTTCCCGGATTAATCACTTTGATCAACATATCGTAAATTTCTGACATTACTTTGGTTCTTAAACGATTGGTGGTAATAATATGTAAACTGCATAAAATTATCCTGATGAAAATGACAATCCAATCGATTATTGATTGTGATATTTGAACATTTTAATATTCATGGCATTCGAGACAGTAAATTTAAGACACCATATGATGTTACTCTTAGATGTTTCAATAACTACAAACTGGGTTTGTCGTAGTTATCCCTGCATTTGATTTGATTTTCTCACCTTCAGAGTAGATTTTTAACTAAATTTTTTATGTGAATATGTAAAGAGCAATGACAAGCAAAAATGAAAGAAACAAATCTCTGCCCATGTATTGATATCTTTGTTTCCAAAATGGGGGAGGGTTGAGATCTCACAAAACATGTTTAACCCGCCGTATTTTCGCGCCTGTCCCAAATCAGGAACCTCTGGCCATTGTTAGTCTTGTATGTTTTTTTTTTTTATTTCGGTTCATTTAATATATGTTTCGGAGTTTAGTGTGACGTCCATTTTCTATGAACTAGTACACATTTTTCTTTAGGGACCAGCTGAAGCCCGCCTCCGGTTGCTGGATTTTCTCGCTGTGTTCAAGACCCATTGGTGGCCTTGGGCTGTTTTCTGCTCTTTGGTCGGGTTGTTGTCTCTTTGACACATTACCCGTTTCCATTCTCAATTTTATTGACTACATACTAGGACTTAAATGTGTGTTTGTACTGGCGTATTACGTTTTAATCTCGCCTGTGACGAAAGACGCAGGATACGAGACATAAAGATTGGTATCCGGCGCCATAAACTAATCGTTTAAAGTTGTATATTTTAAAAGGTAGAAGACCTGGATGCTTCATGCCTTGTATGCAGTTGCCTTATGTTACAAATTTCTGTCTGTCATAAGTTCTTTTTCCTTGGCCTCATTTTCACAGCGATTGCTTGGAAAGTATTTATATTTTTTGTCATACTCGTTAATAGTGAGTGGTATTTTGTATATGGGATCCTACATAGCCGTCAGACAGTATTAACCTGACCTCGACCTCATTTCATGGACAGTGATCAAGGTTAAGTTTGTGTGGCCAAACCCTTATCTCAGATACTGTAAGCAATAGGTCAGTTATATTTGGTGTAAAGAATAATTATAAGGTTAATATGTCCAAATGAAAGGTTTGATCTGACCATGACTACATTTTCATGGTTCATTTTTCAGTGTTGATTTGTTTTGCTTTGTCTATTTCTGACATACTATAAGCAATAGATCAGCTATAATTGGTATATGAAATGATTGTAAGGTGTGCATGTCCGTCTGTCAAGTCTTATTTGACCGTGACCTTTTTATGATTCATTGGACTATGTTAGCTATTTACGGTTGGTATAATTCTCAGATACTATAACAATTTTTGGTGTTTCTAATGATTGTAAGGTGGACATGTCTGTTTGGCAGATAATATCTTACCTTGACCTCTTTGTTCATTGTTCATTTGTAAATGTTAAGTCTTCATGGTTATGTCTCTTTCTAATATACTATAAGAATAGCTCAACTACCATTTAGCATATGGGATGATTGCAAGGTGTACATGAAGTCTGCAGTGTTCATCTGACCTTGACCATGGTGGATTAGTATGGTATGATTGAAAGGTGTACATGTCTGTTTGTTCTTGACCTCATTTACATGAATCATTGATAATGTTATTTTTTTTTGTGAGGGGAGGGGTTATTATTATGTAAACACATGTCTATTGTTCTAGAATGCATGTTGAACTCAAGTATGTCTTTTGAATATTTGGTTTGTTAGGTTGCTATGTCATTGAAAGATATCAAAATATCTCCTTTAATTTTTAGTTGACATGTTTGTTTCTTACTTGACAAAAGTATTATTTAGTTATGCCCCATTTTGTCAAACGTCATAATATAAGATCGACTGTGCATATACAAAAATTTACTCTGACCTTGTTCAATAAAGGCAACAGTAGTATACCGCTGTTCAATAGTCATAATTCGATTAAGCGAAAACAAATTATACGTGTCGTATCTATCAAAAGTTTTAAACATTTTTTTATCACAACCTTCTTACCTAAAGATTTACAAGAAGCATCTTTTAGCTGAGTATAAATTAAAGTATAGGGCAAACAACCTTCAATTGACTTATCTATTAGTTGTTATGCGTGATCACTTTTAATTCAACAAATACATGATCATATATTAAATAGGAACTAAACATTTATTGAAATTGAATTCCTAGATACTGAAACAAACAAGCATGTTCGTTCAATAACGAAAGCT
>JAASAO010003600.1:0-11216 GCA_017311375.1 Mytilus coruscus
ACAGCTATTGTATGTGGAAGTTTAGGAGGTTTAATTAAATTTGCTAGACGCAAGTTAACAACAAAATCAAAAACATTATGAAATTAAAACAATGGCAGAATGTAAATTAAACAGTATAAAAGATTTGATATCAAAATCTTTAACTGATGGACAGATAAGTGAGAATGAATTTAAATCAGTTTTGGATGAATTGGAAAATTACAACAAAATGAAAGAAAATATACGTACAAAACAAACACAAACAGTATTGAATGACAGCGAAAGAAAGAAATTGATAGAAGACACAGAAGCTAGAGTAAGAAGTGAATTAAAAAAAAATGGAAAATATCTAATTTTTTAACAAAATTACAATAGTTAATGACCCTCCCCAATGTATGAACTATAAAAATTTTTGATGTAAAAATGGCTGAAGGAGGTGTTGAGTTTGGAAATCCTTTATTTGATCGTGATGATTATGATGAAGAAAAGAAACTACTTTTCGAAATGATGAAGAATTTCAAAGTTCTATAGACAAGGAAACTGAGGTATTAAGAGATTTATCAGAAAATGACACTAAAATTCGCGAAAAGAAATTACCGAAAAATGATAAAAGATTTTATAACGAAAATAATGAATTATATTCAAACAAAAATTACAAAGATTTTTTACCAAAGAAGATTTTAATGGAAGAACAATGTTGTATGTAAAGATGAATATGGTAGGAAATTGCATTAACATATTACCAAAAGGAGTATTACAATTTTATAAATTTAGCACTCTTCAAAGAGAATACGGTGTTAATTTTGTTAGAGATGTTTTAGGTGTAGATGATTATAAACTTCCTGAAAGAACAATAGAAGGTAGAGCAGAGTTTCAGAGAATGTTAAATGAAGGTCCAATTCGTGAACTCAATAATATAGAAATTCCATTAAAAGAAATATCTACACAACAAGAAGGAGAAGAATTATTAGAAACAGCAAGTAATACCGAAACATCTGTGAAAGAAATAGAAACTTTTTGTAGAAGCAGGAGTATCTTACAAAGAAATGGAAACTCAAACAGATATTACAAAAGAGAGATGGATGGTATAATCAGTGCAATGACATCAGTAAAGAAGAGATTGCAAATGAATTAGCAAAACTGAATGAAACAAATAAAGACTTAGCAAAAGAAAATACTAAATTAGAACAAGCTAAAGAAGACAATGATGAATTTCAAATAAATAGAATAAGTAGTCGAATAAGAGAGTTGGAATCTGAGAGAAGTGCAAGACTAGAAGTAATTAATATTAATAAAGAAAACTACGTAGCCAAGTAAACAGAATTAAAGAAACAATAAATAAAGTGTTATACGAAGACAAAACATTAGGTGAAAGAATTAAAACATTATTCAGAGAACAAGGAATTACAATAGCTAGTATTTTAACCGCTTTTGGAATGATTATTGGTGTTATTGTTGAGACATTTACTGGTGGAACTACTTTTCTCCTTCTCCTCCTCCTCCACCATCAAAAGGTGGTGTACAAGACTGGATAAAAAACAATTAAAAATCTTGGAAAACTATTATCTTTTCTTGCAGGAAAATTAGCAGCTGCATTACCAGGTATTATAGGTTCTATTGTATCTTGGTTATTGTCTGCAACAAAAGACGTAGTAAATTGGTTTGCAAACAACTTATGGGCTTTGCTTGTTTTGGTTGTTGGTTTATTGTATGCTGCTGCTAGGGAATATTTAAAAAAATAAATTAATAAATTTTATAAATAATAAGTGCTGTAATACCTAATACAATACTTCCAAATATTATTGCTTTTTATTATCTTCGTGTTCGTCATATTCATTTTTTGTGTTGGTTCTATTTGAACTGGTTCTGATTTTTTGGTTCTGATTTTTTGGTTCTGATTGAGATTGTTGAATCGGTTTTGGTTTATTTGGTTGAAATCGACAGGATCGAGACCGGTAAAATCAAAATTTTATTATTTAAATCATCATTTAAACCGAGTGTTTGATTTTCTGTTGCAATTACAATTTTGTTGTTATAACCAACAATGGTGTCAATTTGTAATACCATATCACTGGGAGACATATATAAACCAAGTCCATAAGCATAATCAACTTTACTTCTTGCGTATTTTAAAACATTTTGATAATTTTTATCTGAGTGGGTAAATCGATAGGACTATTAATAACATCTTGTACATTTGCTAAGAATTGTTTTGTGCATCAAATCCTGTTCCTACTTTTAATATTTCTACCCTTGTTTGAGATTGTGCCCTAATAATGCCCATACAAACATTCTAATAATTTCATTGATACGTTCAATACCTGCTTTTGTAAAACCCTCTGATTTATCTAATATAAATGTTGTCCAAGCCATACTTATATCTTTTGTATGACGAATTGTATCATGAATATTAAAGAAGGACCATCCCTGAATGATGATATCTGTATTCACCACTTGGTTTATAATATTCAGAAAAAGTTCCTAATCCTTTAGATGATGATTCTACTTTTGTCTCCAATCTGTATTTGGAGAAACATCAAATTCATTGCATAATTTTTGATATGCAGCTTTGTCATATGGGTTTTGTAATAACAGAAAGAAGAATCTGTTGGTAAAGGTGATTTAAGTTCTTTAAAATTCTGGCAATGCAATAATATAAGTGAAATGTATAAAGTGATTTAGTAAGATTTGAAGTGTTTTGTATATGGTTATTGTAGGAAACACCACATCCTGTACTTGCACACCAGACTGCAAAGTTTAACTGACATTGCCACCAATCAAACGAAGAATGAATCCATGTATTCCATGGTTCGTTGGTGTGTAATGATGGGTTTTGATATTTTGAAATAAATCGGGAAAGCTGTTTTAAAGTTTTCTTTTGATTTACAAATATTATTTGATCGACAAGATTTATATCTTTTTAGAATACTTAACACTTGGATTATATGATACATTTGGATTATATTTAAATTCTTTTGTTATCATTTTTATATTAAAATGTACCACACTATTTCAAATATTGATAAGACAATTAACTTACAACAATACATTGATAACAGAGATGGAAATAAACGTATTGGTTTAAAATCTATAAGATATAGTGTAGGTTGGTATAATGTTTATGATGGAGTTATAAGACAAACAGGAGAAAGACTTCTTAGGATTAAAGATGGTTATTATAGTTTCCAACAAATAGCGGATGAATTTAAAAAAAAAGATATTGTATTATCCGTAAATGAAACAAATGGTATTGCGTCATTAAACACTCCTATTGAGTTAAGGATAAATGAAGATTTGAAAAATATGTTAGGATTTAATAATGAACGTAAATTCGAACCTAATGAATTACATTATGGAAAAAATTTGTAGATTTTGCTATCCATAAATCATTGTATATCCATTTGGAACAAGTTAGCACTTCTTATAATTATCTTGATGGTATGCCGAGTACTTTGTTGGCTGTTGTTCCAGTTGAAAATAAAGAGTTTGGGGATATTATAACAATAAGATTTGAGAATCCGGAATATAAGTATTTGGTAAATGGTGATATAACAGAATTGAAATTAGAAATAAGAGACGAAAATAATAAAAGATAATTAATAATTTACCAATTAATTGTGTTTTAGAAATTGTATAATTTATTTAATAAAATGAGCATACTTGGTGTCAAGAAAAACACGTAGATACATCGGAAATAAAAAAGGAAATATTAAATATGGAGAGTGAGCTTCGAACAATGGATACTAAGGATAAAGATTTACGCCGGAGTGTCGCTGCCCTAACCATCAGAGTTTTAAATGTTGAAAATATAGTTACTAATATTAAAAATAAACCAGACAGAAAAATAATAAGTATAAATGCTGGAATTGATGGTTCAATACATACAAATCAAATGTTTAATTTTGGTGATGGTGGTTATTATGTAATGAACTTTCCAGGACAAATATTGGGTATGGGTTTAGTAAGTCTGAAAACAAACACAGATGATATAGCCGTTATGATGACTGTTAATAATAATGAGCCATATGGTTACGGAATAAGTTTGGGTAGTAGTGTCACACAGTTATTATAACTTTAATACACCTTTGAAGTTAAGGCTGGAGATATAATAGGTTTTGTTAGTAAGAGTGATAATTCTGCATGTATCAATACTCTAGTATCAGCGGTAATTGAATTATTTTATAACAAATTTAATCCTTAAAATGTCGGCATACGGAAACAAATTAAATCCTTACAGAAAATAAGAGAACCTCGTGGTGTGAAAGGTATTCGTCAAAGTGTAGTAATAACTAATAATCCTTCAACTATTGATCAAAATCAACAGCTATTAGTGAGATTCCCCAATCTAAGCAATAATGATGTTATTGTTCCAGGAACAACAAGATTAGCATTTGAGATAGATCTTGCATCATCTACAGACGACAATGCAACCATATATCCAAACATAGGAAGAGCAATAGTTAAAAACAACAATTCGTATAAGTGGAAATGAAATTATGTCAATTGATGATAGTGATATTTATCATTGTTATACCGATTTGTGGAAATCTTCATCTGAACGAACAAATATGGCATACCAAGGTATTGGTGAAGCAAACATGTTAAAACACAGAGTTGGTGTAGGTGATAAAGCAAATGATACGGGTGATGAAGCAATTGCATTAGCATATAAAACAGATTTTGTATCCCACTTGATTTTGAACTATTAGAAACTCATATGCCTTTTATCAATCAGGTCTTGGTGATAGACTTGAATATGAACTTACATTTAATAATTATAGCAACGTTATTAAATCTACAGATATAGATGCAAGTTACACAATTAAAAACATTTGTTTAGAATTTGATATGGTTTCCGATGCAGAATTAGCAAGACAGATAAGACAACAAGTTGATGGTAAGATGGTTATTTTGTACGATAGAATACTAAGACATAGAAAAATAACCAAAACAAATCTGATACATTGTGGAATATCAATTTAAATGTTCCAGCTAGAAGTATGAAAGGAATTCTAATGTTGTTCGAAGATCCTGAAAGAACAAGCACTGAAACTTATTATAATCCTAATATAACAAAAGTAGAAATGACAATAGAAGGTGTTCCAAATCAGCTATACAGTCAAGGAATGAAAGCATATCAACAATGGGATGAAATAAATAAATTCTTTGCTTTAAATTCTAAAAGAAATAAAGAAACAAATATACTTGCAAAAGATTTAAATTTATCTCATACAACATTAGAAAAATATCTCACAACTAATTATGCATTATGGTTAGATTTACGTTCAACAGATGATAACTCATTACACGGTTCAGGTAGAAGAATTGAAAATGCCTCTGAAGGTATAACAATCCAAATAACTAAAACAGCAGGAGCAAATAAATCAATAAATGTTTATCTGTTTGTAATCCAGGATGCACAAATTAATTTTGAAGATGGCAGATTTAAAATGTTGATTACTAGTAATTGCTGTCTTGACGAACAAGTTCTGCAATCTTATTCCTTTCGGTAATCAATTCACTTATTTTTATTTCCAATGTAGTTTTTCTTCATTCTCGTATGTTCTTTTCGTTGTTAATTTTTGAGTTTAGTCTTTGCACTAACTTTTGTCTTGTTAATCTCAACCAAATCCGTCTTTTGTTTTTATCACCAAAATCTTCTTTAGCTTTGTTTATTCTATCGGTCAACAATTCAATTTCCTTTTTTGTACTGTTTATTTCTGTATCTTGTAAATTTATCGTATTATTATGTTTTGCTAACAACGTTTCTAATTTTTCTAATTCATCCGACACTTTAACTAAATTACATCTTCTCAATTCAGATTCCATTTTGAATATGAACATGTCACAATTAGGTAGTTAAGATAGTGTTTACTGCAACTAAGGAGTTGTTTACTGTATCTAAGTAAGTATTTATTGAAACTAAGTACGTGTTTACTGCAACTAAGTAGTTGTTTACTGTATCTAAGTAAGTATTTATTGAAACTAAGTACGTGTTTACTGCAACTAAGGAGTTGTTTACTGTATCTAAGTAAGTATTTATTGAAACTAAGTAAGTGTTTACTGCAACTAAGGAGTTGTTTACTTTTGTAAAAGTGTAACTAAGCAAGTGTTTACTGCAACTAAGGAGTTAATCAATAATCCAATTACAGAACTGTTGATATTTTTACATTCCATCTATCATTGTATCACTTACAATTTAAAAATTCAGTCATAGTATTGATTATTTGAGTAAAGATAATAAAATGGAGAGAATTATCAATTATCATTTAATTCAATACTAGTTCTCATCTTCTCTTATTAATGTGATAAAATGCTCAATGGGGTGTATTGTTATTCTTTGTTATAATAAGTTAGTAAATATTAAAGTATTGATGTGAAGTGTTGTATTTTATTGAAATAATCATTGCTGTATCATTTGATCCTTGGGATCATTATTATTTAAAATGGATAACTCATTAAAATTGAAAGAAACTTGATATTTTATAGCCTTGATAACATATTAAGCAATTGAGGCATTTAAATTTCTTTTGTTATATAGGTTTTATAAAAGTGTTTCTAAAGTAAGTGTTTAATTCAATAGGATATGACTTTTAAATAAACTAAATCGATCATTGTAAATATTTACAGGTACCTAGAGATTTAAAACTTAGTCATCTGTAATTCTTGATCATAAAACCCACCTTTAATTTCTTCGCCTTTTAAATCAATTATTCTATAAGTAACAGGGTTTGTATTTAAAACTTTTCAATTACAAATATTTCTTTGGTCCAACGAGTAGTATAACCCTTTTCAAATTTACCTTTCTTTTTGTTATTCTTACTCTAGCACCTACTTTGAGTTTAGGTTTTTAATTTTTCTTTCTTTTCTGGATATAAATTTTTATACACGGTTAATTCATTTTCTAATTTACTTGCTTTAACAGGTGTCATTTTAATTGAAGAATGTACTGTATTATTATAATTTTTAACTAATTTATCCAATATATCATAATATTTAAAAGTTTCATTAGCAGTAAAGTATTTAAACATATGTTGTTTCATTGTACCTATCCAGCGTTCCACCACGCTGCTCTTTTCCTCATTCTCAGTTGAATATAACTTTATGTTATTATCTTTTAACAATTCTTTTACTTGTCGATTATAAAATTCAGATCCTTTATCCGACCAAATATACATTGGTTTTCTTTCTTTAAATAATGTTTTAAATGCTTCACTTACTGTTACTCCTGTTTTATTTTTAATGGAACTAACCAACCATTTTTACTAAAAATATCTATAGCTGCTAATAAATATTTATAGTGTTTATTTTGTTTTGAATATTGTTGCATATCTATCAAATCAACCGCCCATGTTTGATCTATTGAATTGACATAAACACGTCTTTTAGGAAAAGATTTTACAACTCTATGATGTAATTCATCTGCTAATTTATTTGTTAGATTTATTTTAGACATTTTAAATATAACTAAAATTGTTTCTTAAAAATGGAGGCAAAAAGGATAAAATTTTATCCAAGCAAGGAGATTCATATAAACTTGTTTTGACAAAAAATATAAACATAAAGCAAGTATTTATGTATTTAATTATAAAATTAGTCTAAAGGATGAAAACCAGAAACATTTACAAATGCTTTTGATCACATGATAGATTATTCTATAAAAGATTACCCTAATGGAAGAATTAAAATAGTACCTATTCATGCAATCATAATTGCTAAACATAAAAGCTGGCCTATAAGAACATATAATACAGTTAAAAAGTTATTCATGGATCAAATGGAAAGATTATTAAATAGTGCTGAAGAATTAAATTTAGAAGAAGTTATTTTGAAGTTACTATTATACCCAATAAAAGAGGAAAAGGTAAAGCTTTAAAAATATTAGATGCAATAAATAAAAGTAGTATCATACAAATAAAAATAATGATACAATATGTTTAGCAAGAGCAATTGTAACTTCTTTAGCTTCAAACAAGTTGTTAGAAAATTTTACAAACTCACAATTAAAACACATTAAAGAGGGTAGACCATTACAAAAAGAGTTGCTGAAAATTTACATGAACAATCAGAAGTAGAAATAAAAAGAAGGAAATGATTTGGAAGATTTAAAATTTTGAAAATTATCTTGATATGAGAATAATTATTTTACATCAAATAGTACAGAACATATTTTATATAATGGTAATGAAGAATACAACGAACAAATATATCTATATTATCATGATGAACATTTTGATACAATAACAAACATAACAGGATTTTTAGCAAAACGTAGATTTTGTAAATTATGTTTAATTGGTTATACTGAACAACATACATGTAAAGATAATACAGTAACAACTATTAGAAAACAACTTGTTTGTGAAAATGTAATAAAACATATACAGGTAAAACCATAAATGTGGTGAAAAATATGTTTAATATGTTACGAAAAATACACGGAAAGTAATGAAGAACACTTATGTTATATGAAACCATCAGTACCAAAACAAGTAAAAATAATAAATATATATATTTTGATTTTGAAGCAAATCAAGAAACAGGAATACATATAATGAATTTTGTATAGCTTACGATTTAGAAAATATTTACTGTTTTAAAATAACTATGTAAAAGTATTTAAATGTGATTTCAATATTGATGATTTAAACTTGTTAGAATTAGACATAGATGATTGTTTTAGTGATGTAGAAAAATTAAATATGAAACAAATTCTGTAATAGACAACTTTTGTAAATATTTCATAAGAGACAAATTTAAAGACTACACTTTTATTTCACATTATGGAAAAGGTTATGATATGCAACCGATTTTAGGATACATTGTAAAAATAAAATTGAACATAACATAATTTCTTCTGGACTAAAATTAACAGCTATGTTTATTAAAGGAATAAATTTAAGATTTATAGATTCAATAAATTTTACATTGTGTGGATTAGCTGCTTTCCCAAAAACATTTGGTTTTGAAGGTAACAAAGGATACTTTCCACATTATTTTAATACAACAGAAAACCAAAAATACAAAGGTAAATATCCTGATAAAAATATTATGGTTTTGATACTATGACTACCAAAAATAAAAAGAATTTGACAAATGGTATGAAACAAAAAGATAAAAATTTAAATTCTATAAAGAAATATTTTATTATTGTTTTTGGATGTTTTAATTTTGTCAAAAGGTTGTACATTGTATAAAAATTATTTTTAAATATAACCAATAATTGTATTGATCCATTTCAATATATTACAATTGCTCAATGTTGTACAAAATATTTAAAACATTAATGTTAACAAATGAAACAATTGAATTCACAAAAGATGACAATTAAAGAAGTACATTCACAAAAATCAATACAATGGTTAGAGTATATTTCTTTAGAATATGGTATAATGATTCAACATGCTAAAAGAGCAGGTGAAAAGAAATTATTCATTAATAATAAATGTTATAAAGTCGATGGTTATTATTATGATAGCGAAAATAAAATGCGTAATGTTTATGAATTTTTGGATGTTATTGGCATGGATGTACAAAATGTTATAGTCCTGAAGAAATATGTAAAAAGATAGAAATAAAAAACTATGAAAGAGTTATATGACCAAACTAAAGAAAGACTTAAAACTATTGAAGATTATCTAAAACCAAATGTAAAATTCATACAATATGGGAATGTGAGTTTGATCAACAAAATATCCTGAAGTTGATCCACATTTAAAACCTATTGATAAAAGAGATGCATTTTATGGAGGAAGAACAGAAACTATTCAATTATACAATAATCTTTCTGATTTAAAAGGTAGATATGTAGATTTTTGTTCTCTGTATCCATCAGTAAATAAATATTGTAAATATCCTATAGGACATCCTATTACATATACAGATATTTCTGTAGATGATTATATAAAAATAATTATTTCGGAATAATGAAATGTAAAATATTACCACCTAAAGGATTGTATCACCCTGTTTTACCTTATAAACAATTAACTAGTGATAATACACATAAATTACTTTTGGATTATGTAGAACATGTATGAATAAAATATCTTTTAAATGTAAACACATAGATGATCCTACTTTAAATAAACATGATAAAATACATGAAATAAAAAGATGTAAAGAATGTAAAAATATTAAAAA
Source organism: Mytilus coruscus (assembly GCA_017311375.1). Classification (NCBI taxonomy): domain Eukaryota; kingdom Metazoa; phylum Mollusca; class Bivalvia; order Mytilida; family Mytilidae; genus Mytilus; species Mytilus coruscus. The sequence goes on from JAASAO010003600.1 coordinate 10,123, forward strand.
TGAAAAATGTATACATTCTAATGAGGAAAGAGTTATAGTAGGAACTTGGTCTACAATAGAAATAGATAAAGCAATAGAAAAAGGTTATAAATTACAAAAATATATGAACTAGAACATTTTGAAAAACATCTACAGATATATTTAAACTTTATGTAGATACGTTTATGAAATATAAACAAGAAGCTTCAGGATGTAAATGTGATCCTAAATATTGTAAACCTGATTGTGAGAACGATAAAGAATGTAAAACCAAAATACAATATATCATAGATAATGCTGCTTATAATCTAGATATTGACAAAGTTAAACACAATTCGGGATTAAGATTTATAGCTAAAATATGTTTAAATAATTTATGGGGACATTTTGGTATGAGAGATAATTTTACACAAAAGAATATTGTTTTACTTTAGAACATATAACTAAAATAGTATTTAATGAAAATATAAAGATATAAGTACCATGATATTAGATGAAAATATTGTATTAACTGAATATAAAGAAAAGAAGAATATTCTAAACCTAATCCAAGTGTAAATGTTTATATAGCTTTATTTACAACAGCACATGCTAGATTAAAATTATACGAATTATTAGATATTCTACAAGAAAGAGTTTTATACATGGATACAGATTCTTGTATTTACAATGATGATGGTTCTGAAGCATGTAAAAAGTAGAAAATATGATGGGAAGTAAATTAGGTGATTTAACAGACGAAATTGTTTCAAAACACAATGCTAATCACATAAAACAATTTATATCTGCTGGTCCAAAAGATTATTCAATGAAACTAGATACAGAAAAACTAGTTAGCTGTTGTAAAGGTTTTAGATTAAATGCTGAAGTTGAAGAAAAGATTACATTAGATAAAAAATAAAAATAGTTACTGATGAAAATGAAAATATGAAACTGTAAAATATGACAACATAAAAATAGGAAAAGATCATCAACTTAAAACAGTTAAACAAGTTAAAGCTTATGATTATATGTTTGATAAAAGAATGGTATGTTATGAAAATGAAAATCTAATTAGAAGTTTTCCTTATGGATATTAAAAATATATAATTTAAATTTTTATTTTAAAAATGATT
>JAASAO010004123.1:0-11263 GCA_017311375.1 Mytilus coruscus
CCGGTAATTCCAGAGCCGGCGGTGCATTTAACAAAAACAAAATAATAAACAATTTATCATGCAGCGATGAAATATTTAAAGGACAATTTTAATATTTCGAATTTCCAAAACGTTTCGTGTTTTTTTTTTTTTTTTGGTGTTTATTTCATGACGGTATATATTTTTTGTGCTTCTGTTTCAAGTTTCTTTGAATTGAATTTATAACGCCAATTTTGTATCGTCCTCTGGATTTCGATTGATTCTAGGTAAGGGTTGACAGTGTTAAAGTAATGCCAATGTCTCTCCAACTACTGGAAGAATTCCATGTTCTCCTAATAAAGGAGGGATTTACAGAAGGAAATAGGTAACAATCATAAACATTGATACCTGCGTTACACTTCCTCACTCTTCGATCTCCCGATTCTGTCTCGGTTATTTGTAGCTGTACTAAAATGTTTAAGCGAAAAGCATATTTGGACCACCCAGGTATACAGACAGTTGATTTAACTGACAGTGTGTCTAATTGGGAAAGATATCATCTTGAAGACCTGAACATTTTTTATGCAGAAGACTTTACTATGGACCCATTAGAAATACTAAAACAGATACAAACTCTGACAGATTTCGACGAAGATCAACTATTGTATATTCATTCTGTCCAGGACTGGTTGAAGTTTGATGCATCAGTGTTAAAGTTGAAGTTTCAAAGATCAGTGATTGAGTCAACAATTTCTTTTTATATGAAAACTAACAAAAGAACCAAACATGTAAGCATCACATGTACTCGTTTCATGTAAAAGCTCCAAAGAGCTTATTACTATATTGTTGATATATATAGATTCTACCACTGCATCGAGTGTGATACGATATTTATCCACTCGAGACAGTTAAATTTTCAAATTTAAACGGAGGCTCCGGCGCTTTAAATATTGAAAATTTAACTGTTTAGAGGATAAATATCGTATTACGAAATTTGGTGGTAGAATCTGTTTCTCTAATGATTTTCTTACAATATGCAGGCAAACTTATTCCTTCTTTTCGAATGATCTACAAAAGATGTGTTCTTTCTATGTGACGTCATCAGGCATGGTTGCCTTTTTCATGCCGTCACAATAGGAAATTCAGAGGAAAGCAAGAAATTTTGGCGTCATAATCAGATTTTAACCAATGAAGAACTGAGATCAAACGAACCACACGTTGATTAAATTTTTTTATACAACATGTACAATGGATGCAGAAAGGGATAAATTGACGAAGAATTCGAGAAATTATTTTACAGGTGTTGTCGACCAGTATGGTAATGCACAATTAAAGATAAACTATAAAAGATCCTAGTAACATCATGGACAGGTAGTAAACTTCTGAAAATGAACTAATTAGCAAGTACATGAAGTAATAAATAAAACACAAAACTTCTTAAAATTAAATTAAGATAAAACAAATATATTACTGGACATGCTGGAGATCTGGAAAATTGATGTTCAGTTGGTATATGTATCAAAACCACTTTTACTGTTAATAATTGACTAAAAATATTAGTATAAATAAAATTACCAATAATAAACAATATTTTATGGTTAATAACACATGTAACAGAAATAGACCAATTTTAAAGCCTTCAGGCCCTATAAGGCTTGAATAAACTTTTACAAACTCTGTTCAGAAGTACACAGTATCACACAGGCACTTGTCTCAGAACAAAAATTTCCTATATACCTTAATATAACACAAGGTACTTAACTTGCATTTTAGAAAAATGTCAGCCGGTGGCGAAATTCCGTTATATGCCGATTTCTCGGCTGTCAACCCCACTAAAACTTGTTATGTCATAAATCTAAATTAATTTATCTTCACATTGGTGTATAACACGCCTACTTTTGTTGTCGAAATCATTCATTAGAATCCTACCCAAGTATGTCAATCATAATTATTCGTCTATATATTATATTGAAAACATGATCCTAGACCTTCCAATTGAAGAACCTTGAAGCACCAAGAAAAAGCACACACTAAAAACCTGTTCTCTTATATCAAGAGCATGAGAAATGATAATTCAGGTGTAGCTGCACTAAAAAGGATGGATTGCTCATAACAAACACCAAAGATAAGGCGAAAATCCTCAATGAGCAATTTCAAAAGCATTCACTACTGAATCATCTGCAGATCCAATACCAGTAAAAACTTATCATCACATCCACAAATGAATGAAATTAAAATATCAGAAAAGGGCGTCAACAAACTATTTCATAACATCAATCCGAATAAAGCCACAGGCCCTGATGAACTATGTGGAAAGGTATTGAAGGAAATGAAAGATCATCTCAGTCCTATCATCACACTCATCTTTCAAAAGTCAATTAACACTCATCAAATACCTACAGACTGAAACATGCAAATGTCTGTCCTGCATTCAAAAAGGCGACAAAAACAATGCCATAAATTACAGGCCAATTTCACTAACATGTATACTTTGCAAAATTATGGAGCATATCATTGCTAGTGAAATAATGGAACATCTCGAAAAAACAATATTTTATATGATTTACAACATGGTTTCGATCAAAACGCTCTTGTGAGACACAATTACTATCTTTCATACAGGACCTTGCAAGAGACAACAATAACAACATACAAACTGATGTCGTTGTGATGGACTTTGCCAAAGCTACTGACAAAGTCTCACAAAAGGTTACTTTACAAATTAAAATACTACGGCATAGACAATAATACCTTGGAATGGATTGGTGATTTTACACCATCGCATACACAGACAGTCATGCTAGATGGAGAACAATCAGAAAAATTGGGTAACATCTTGAGTGCCACATGGCACTGTCCTTGGCCCGATCTTATTCCTCATTTACATAAATGATTTCCCAGAATATTTACAACACAGCACCTTAAGGTTATTTGCCGATGACAGCATCATCTATAGAAACATCAAAAACATAGGTGATGCATCCAAACTACAACAGGATTTAAATTCAGCGCACAATGGGAAAAAGAATGATTAATGTCATTTCACCCAGACAAATGCTCCATACTTAGAATTACACAAAAAATAAACCAATCAACCATGACTACATCCTTCATGGCCACATTCTCCAAACTGAAACAGCTACTAAATATTTAGGCATAACCATCCAATCTGATCTCAAATGGAATAAACACAAAAATAATATAACAGCTAATGCAAATCAACAACTTAATTTTCTAAAACGTAACCTTAAAGTTTCATCCAAACAAATAAAAGAAAGGGCATACATGTCATTAGTTAGACCTAAGCTTGAGTACAGCTCTTGCGTCTGGGACCCTCACAACAAAATCAAATCAACCAAATTGAGATGGTCCAACGAAGAGCTGCTCGCTATACATGTAATAGATATCACAATACCAGCTCAGTCTCAAATATGCTTGATCACTTACAGTGGCCTACATTAGAATTGAGACGATACAAACAAGACTAGTGGTATTCTATAAGATCATACATCAACACATAGCAATCTACCCTAAAGATCTTCTCGTTAAATCAGACAGTAGAACAAGACATAAACATACCAACCACTTTAAATAAATTCAAACAAATAAAGATTCTTACAAGTTCTCATTTTATCCACATACAATAATATACAATGGAACACCAGCAATCCTTTGTACAACAGTCGACATTGACTTCAAAGAGCAGATTCCTATATATGCTCTTTCACAAATATTCTAAAAACTGCACAACATGTACATAGTTTTACCAAGAAATATACATAGGATAACAATCCACAAAAAAAAATTATTAAATCACTGTTATATTTTTACTTTATTTTTCTATGCACCAATGCAATGTAACGTAAAATTACTGAAAATTTATTTCTTTTAAATTGTAAATAAGCCACGCATGCAGCGGCATGTAATAGTCAAAGTTGTGACTGAGTGCGGAAATATGAAGATAGATAGATAGTCTACCGATGCCAAATTGGAAATAAACGTCTCGGAGTAAAGGTATCTTCCCACTCTCTATATATCTCGGTTTCCGATTGGTCAAATTTTATGGGAAAGTCTAAATGATTCTCGGAGTTATCTGATCTTATTTCATTTCATACATAAAGTCAAGAGAGAGTCTGAATAACATTGACGTAATGGGAAAATTTGTGTCTAAAAGGAAACTCGTAACTTATTTAACGGATGATTTCGACAACAAAAGTAGGCGTGTTATACACCATTGTGAAGATAAATCAATTTAGATTTACGACATAACAAGTTTTAGTGGGGTTGACAGCCGAGAAATCGGCATATAACGGAATTTCGCCACCGGCTGACTTTTTTCTAAAATGCAAGTTAAGTACCTTGTGTTATATTAAGGTATATAGGAAATTTTGTTCTGAGACAAGTGCCTGTGCAGTATCAGTATAAAACTTTCCTATTCCTATCACGCTGAGAAACAGGTCTTGGTCATCCTAATCTTGCATTCAATTCCAAGTTTTAAGTCAAACCAAAGACTTGAATTTTTGTATTTGATGCTTATTTGCAAAGCAAGCTGCAGTAAGCATGGTCTTGATGGTTAGGAGTATGTAAGAAGGTATGCTAGGAGTCAGGATAATGTGTCAGAGAAGGGTGACATGTCTTCCTATGTTATAATGTACACTGCATGAACTAAGTGTACATGTAGCATGTTGGTCTAGTACAAAGCAGGGTTCATATTCAACATACATGTACATATCATTATCCTGATATAAATGTAATATTTGCCACTGGATTTTAAATGTCAACCCATCCATTTATATGGGAATATTGGGATAGCAGTTAGAAGCCATTTTTTTATGCATCTGCCTTGTTTTTAACAGATTTCTACATGTACTGAAAAAATCAAACCACTATCAAGTCTTTTCTAATTTGAATCTCTAACTTCTGAAAAGCTTTGGTCAAGTGACATTATACAGAGCACATATTATTGATCTCAAATACAAATAGACATGTATGTCCAACTATGATGTAATCATTCATGTACAATGTAGGTCTTGTGTTTGTATATTAAGATAATGAAAATCAGACATGAAAAATGGCATTATCTCATAACTTCCATATTTGTTCTTCTCCTGATGCATGATGTATTTGCACAACACATGCTCCAAATTTTTTTGAATTTATTTTTTAAAGTAATTATCATGATTATAAAGCTATAAAGATTTATTTTTTACACCTCTTATGCATCTCCTTTCATTGCTCTTCAACTTTGTACTTTATTTGGCCTTTTTAACTTTTTTTGATTCGAGCGTCACTGATGAGTCTTTTGTAGATGAAACGCGCGTCTGGCGCAAATACAAAATTTCAATCCTGGTATCTATGATGAGTTTATTCATTCTGCATATCTTTGTCATAACTTTCAAGAATTATAAACCATATATTATTGGTGGATTCTTTGTAGTTACCATGTTTTATCTCTGCAAACATTGCTGTATACAGTGATTTTCCTACCCTTTTTCAAATGGGGCCTGGGCCCTAGGCAATTGGGAAAATGTGTCGTATAACGTGTGAATTGGGAAAAAATAAATCATTGTTTTCATCATAGTTTAATGAGGTTATTTATTAAAATTCCAATTTTCTATCATGACCAAATTTTAACATATCATTTTTTTTTCTTGGTGCATTTTAATTTAATATATATCATCAGGGTTTTTCATACTAATGATAAAACTTGATTAAATTGGGAATTTTCAGTGTTCATTTGGGAAAAAAATAGGGTTTTTCTAATTGGGAATGGGGCCTATATTCGGACCCAAAATAAAGGCAGGAAAATCACTGGTATAACATGTTTCAGATTCCTGGTTTGTCTACATCTTCAGTGCTAATACTTATATGTGTTTCTTTTGTGTTTACTTGTAGGGTAATTACAATGAAAGAAGCTTTTGTTGTACAAAAAGTAAAGCGCTTTATTGCTGCTTATGACAGGCTTCTATCTGAAATACAAGACCATCATAGACAATTGAAATCATATGAAGGAGTTTACTCACGATTTATATGTGGATTTGCAGATTTATGCTGTCTAGAAACAGTGTAAGTATTTTGACTGAATTGTCTTTCATATAACATGTATGATATAAATATAAAGAGATGTGGTATGATTGCCAATGATACAACTGTTAACAGAGACCAAAAGACTTGGATGTAAGCTTGCGCAACTAATACAAGTTCATTTGACTAATTTGACTAAAACCCCAAACAATCTCGGTTTAAGAAAGATTTGAGGTTGTCTTTCTTTGTGTGTAGATACATGTACATCCTTATTCTTCTTTGTGTGTAGATACATGTACATCCTTATTCTTCTTTGTGTGTAGATACATGTACATCTGTATTCTTCTTTGTGTGTAGATACATGTATGACATGTACATCCTTATTCTTCTTTGTGTGTAGATACATGCATGACATGTACATCCTTATTCTTCTTTGTGTGTAGAAACATGCATGACATACATCCTTATTCTCTATATAGGCATTAGCTATGTTAGGCCATAATAAAAAAAATCTTAGATTGTCATCCCCCATATGCATATTCTTAAAAATTTTATGTACAGGTACAAATGTATCATTGAAAAAAGGTGAGGGTTTTATTTTCTATTTAAGGAATATTTCTAAAACTGAGCAAACAACATGGACAAATTTGAGAGGAAAAACAGTCAGGTCAGAAGCAGATTTCCATTTCTTCAAGCTTGGACTTCAACAGGAAAGAACAGATACATGTGTTTCAATTGTCAAGGTACACAAAAATTAATAAATTGTACACTGTCCTTTAGTAATGATAATAAACCAGTGTTCTCTCCAGTATTTCAAATAACTCTATGGGATTTGAAAAAGAACACTTCCTTAAAATTATAGTACAACATTTGTAATACATTCTATTGTACAAAAATGTTGTAGGTTGAACATAAAAAAACATTTAAACAGTTTTATACAGTTCATTGCATTGAATTGATTTTAATTGTTCTGCCCTTAGACATGTTAGATGTATCATTGACACCAACCTCTAATGGTTGTTTATATTTTTGTGGGTTTATTTTGTCTTTTCAAACCCATATTGATATAATAATAAGGAGGTATGGTATGATTGCCAATGACACCTATCCGTCAGAGTTCAAATGAAGTGGATGTTATCAATTAAAGGGAACAGTACAGCCTTCAACACTTGAGAAAAAACCATATCGTACTGTCAGCTATAAAAGATCCCAACATGAAAAATGTGAAACAAATCAAAAGAGAAAACCAACGGCCTAATTTATAAAAAACAATTTACGAAAAAAATAAATATGACAGACAGGAACTAATGACAATTCCTAAACTATAGGCTCCTGACTCAGGACAGACACATAAAGAATGATTGTGGTTGGGTTAATTATGTTTCCAAGCGCTCAACCTTATCCTAACCTGAAACAGTGGTGTAAGATTGTTATGTAACCATTTAAATAGATTATTACAGGATAAAACCTTTTGTTTTATGCAGGTTAAGAACAAAATGACAACAAAAAGAAAGCAAGAAAGACAGCAGCAAAGAAGGAAAAGAATGAGAAGTTCAACATTGGACTCTAGTGAATCATCTTCTTATACCTCCGACAGCAGTACTGACTCAGAAGGACACAACAGAAGGAGACCAGTATACAGTACTGAAGATAAACATGCACCACCTCTAATACTTGATATTACAAATGAAAGAGTAATTGGACAGCATGGTGGGGAACTTCTTCTAAATCTGAACAAATTCTATGGCGATTTGGAAACTGATACTCTCACACTACCTGGGATGATTGTTATTGAAACTTCAGTAAGTACTTGAAGCATAAAAAGAGAAAACTTTGGTTTAAAAAATACAGCTAGACTGACTATTGAAATACAATTGTACATTTCTGTCTAACAATGCGTTACACTTGAAACATACCTTCTAAACAAAATTAAGATCATTATCAGTCATGTATTATTAAAGATTAATTTGACAGCATTTGACAAACAAGTCAAGTTAAGTCTTGTTTTGTAAACTTTACATTTTCAAGACACATGCACATACAAACACACTCATGAACAGTATCATGTTTGTTGTAAACACATTAAATTGACCCTGTATCTTCTGGTTAACTTTTTGAGATTGTAATTACCATATATCAGGTTAAATTTTCCTGTCAGGATTCATTTGTGATTTGGGCCTTATGAGAGGTAGTTAATTGAATCTTTATGTAAACAGGTACATGATGCTGAATATGCAAAGATATGAATGTCAAATTTTACTTTATGTTGTTATTCAATACTTCACAATCTACAATAGAAAAGTATTCTATAAGTTGAAGAACAAAGTCTTTACAGTTATAAAGATCATATATACTATTTACTACATAACATATGTACTTTCATCTGAAGTAAAGGATGGGTGGGTGGAAACGATACTGTCCTGTCAGATAGGATAACCTCAAATGACAATTCTAGACTACCTATACTATAATTTAGAGTTTAAATTCTAGCATGAAATTATCATGATCAATATTACCTAGACGGGTAATAACTTCCTGTTTATCCAATCAAATTAAACATAAACATGTTTTGATGTAAGCACACATGCTTTAAGTAAACAAATTCACATGTTCCAGAGTAACCTTTATAAATACACTTTATATTTGTAGGTTATATTCACCCTTTTAGAAATGTCAAAGAAACATTTAGAAAAGCTGAAAAATAATGACGAACTTGACAATCAAGATGAGGCTACAATTTATTATTCACCACCATATGACATTCTCTGTGAAGAATCAAATATCTTGATAGAAAATTTTATGAGACTCAATAATGTAAATGTTTAAGTAAAAAAATATACAAGTAATTTGTATCTTAAGCCAATAGATTTTATATCCCACTGTTGGAGAGAGGGCTATATTGCAATCACCTTATCAGTTAATTTGTCTGTTTGTCTGTCTGTTTATCCAACAAATATTTTTGTCACTCTTTTGTCAAAAGCTACTTAACAGAATGACTTAACATTTTGTCAGCAGCTTAACAGTGATGAGTTATGAAATGTGAGCAACTTTCAGATCTGTCAGACACCTACTTTCTGTTTGCTGTTACATTGTACTTTGAATTTTTCAATATATTGAATGAACTTAAATTTTCGTCACACTTTCCTCAAGTACCATTGAACAGAATGACTTCGTGTTTAGTCAGCAGCTTTACAGTGATGAGTTTTAATGTGTGACCTAGTTTTTGATCTGTCAGATGCCTAAACCCTGTTTACCGATTTTTAAAATGATGAAAATGTGGGAGGAATTTTTTGTCACACTTTTCTCAAGTAGTTCTAAACAAAATGAGGGGCCTTGATGGCCAAATGGTCTAAGTAGTCGAACTACTGTATTGCTAGCCAGTCAACTCTGAGGTTGTGAGTTCGAATCCTGCACAGGGCAGGTGCACTCGACTCTAATCTTAATTGATTAGGATTGTCAGTTTTCCTACTGAAGGTCAATGGTTCACTCCAGGCACTCGGCTTCCTCCACCAATAAAACTGACTGCCACGAAATAGCACAATAGTGTTGAAAGTGGTGTTAAACACCAATCAATCAATCAATCTAAACAAAGTGGTTTAGTTTTCTATGAAGTTTTGTTATTGTTGTTAATCATTTCGTCCTTTTAATTTTGCCATGGTCTTTGCCTGTCTTTTTGGACTTGTGATTTTGATTGGCCACTTGTTGTCTTATCTCTTTTCAGGGGTTATGACAACCACTATAACAGAATTTACATCATTAAAGTATAAAATTATAATAGAACTCTTAGAAGTGGTGGTGGAGTCGAGGGTATATTGCAATTCTCTTGTCAGTCAGTTCAGTCTTCCAACAAATATTTTCGCCATACTTTTAAGAATCTATGAACAGAACAACTTCCTATATACTAGTAGTCAGCAGCTTGACAGTGAATAGTTGTAAAGTGTGTCAATGTGAGAACTTTTCCGATCTGTCATACACTCAGTTTCTGTTGGCCACTGTCTAGGTAAATAATCATTCCACTACAACTATGAACAGAACAAGTTAAAATCATTTCAATCTGTCTTAAAACTGTAAGACATATCAGGATCCAATATTGGTAAAATGTTTTAGGTATGGACACCAAACAAGTTAGCTGCCATCACCATAATAGAGAATTTCAAAACTTATTAAATGTATTTTGATTTCAACCTTTTTAACTGTACCAGACACTCAATGAAAAGGTTGATGACTGGGACAGGCACATGCACTTTGACTTGTTTAAACAAGTTTTCTGAGCACTCAACCTCCCATTATATCCAAGCTATTTGAATAGAAAATGAAAGGATATGGAGTAAATGTACATGGGACAAAATCGCACACAATACATAGAAAACAGAAAATTATCAATGAACAGGGCTTTTATTCCTGTTCTTCATCTTGACAGTTGATGTAAGGTCTTCAACAATGAACAAACCATTCATACCCTACAACAAGGTCAAGGCGGCCTTAGCGTCGACTTAAGCGGTACTATTGATAAAATAAACCACAGTTCACCTTCTTGCTCCCCACCCGCCTCAGAGTGCCAACTTGTGCGATGCTTGTGTACGACGGTTCTCCAGTCGAAAGCACCAGGGATACAAGAAAAGTGCAGTAATTTTGAAAGACATCGATCGCCGCTAAAATGTGAAGCACAAATTCTAGGGTTGGATTGGATTTCTTCCTACTGTCCCATTGGTGTTTCTGCCCTGCTCCTGAAATGCTTGATTTACTGTATAAAATAGGTATAGAATTTCAAAACCGGAAAAAAAAATTCTAGCTAAGTTTTGCTTTCACTTGATTTTTGTCTCGCATGCCACTAGTCACAGTACCCAGGACATAGGGATATCAATGTGGCGGGGGTGTTAACTATTTATATTAAGCTTTATATTTCGGAGGATAGAAGACCTGGAGGCTTCATACTTTGTATACAGATTACTTTTGTTACGAAGTTTTCGTCTGTGATATTTCCGTTGTCCTTGACCTCATTTACATTGTCCAGTGGCTGCTTGAAAAAAAAAACAGTTTTGTTTTTTGTCATATGAAATTCTCACTCTGTGTGAGAAACAGGATAACTATGTTATGTAATATGGATTCCTCGCAAGGTCTACAGGTCCATCAGTCATGTTTCACTTGAAACATAAAGTTTTTGTGATTTGGTCTGTTTCTCTCATATCATAAGCAATAGCTCAACTAGATTTGTTGTATGAAATGATTGTTAGGTGTAAGGTGTATATGTCTGTCTGGTCATTTTCGTCTGACCTTGACC
>JAASAO010004091.1:0-10828 GCA_017311375.1 Mytilus coruscus
TTACCTGTACAGGAAGTTTTATCTAGCACTAATTGTATAGTTTTATTGTTGATATTCACCCCATATGTACCAAGTGTTAGATAAGTTTTATTGATATTAAAGAAATTTCTTGGTATTCCTAAACGGAAGATTTGATACACACAGAAGAAGTATACTTAACAACAAAATTATTTTCATTTACCTGTGTATAATATGACGCAGGTTTCTTCAAAAGTGATGATTTTCTAAAAATTGTTTGACATTTTACAGTGATATCATACTTTAACTTTGTTTAAACCTGTTTATTTACTTTTGACTTAAATTATTTATCCCTTGTAATTTTTTATTAACTGTGTATTTGCATTCAGGTGTCACAGGTCAAATTTATTCGTTCATTGTGTGTTAATTTACGTTTTTTGATTAAGTTAAGCCTTCCAATTGAAATTTTAAAGTGTGTTTTTGTATGTTGTGATGTTATACTATTGTTTCAGAAAAGGGAGAATGTTTGGTACTATTAAAACGTTTAATCCCGCTGCAAATGTTTGCACCTGTCCTAAGTCAGGAATCTGATTACAGTAGTTGTCGTCTGTTTATGTAGTTCATACGTTTTTCTCGTTTTTATATAGATTAGACCGTTGGTTTTTCCGTTTGAATGGTTTTAACAAGTTCATTAACTACTATTAAAGAGCTTATCATAAACTATTGTAATAAAATATATGAACATAGGGGTATAAACTATTTTTGGAGTGTAAAAAATTCTTTGGATGTTTTAGATAAATTACATGCTTTTGATGGTCCTTTTGATTCTGTTGACAGTTTTGATTTTTCTACTCTTTACACTACACTCCCACACTATCTTATCAAACAAAAGTTTTCCTATTTAATTAAATGGTCGTTTGGTAAAGCTGAATGCAAATATATTTGCTGCAACTCATTTAAAGCCTTCTTCTCTAATGAGAAAGGTAAATATGCTAGATATACTTACTGGAGGTGTGATGAGATGATTGAAGCTGTAAATTTTCTCCTTGATAATATTTATGTACGTTTCGACAACAAAGTTTATCGACAGGTTGTAGGTATCCCTATGGGCACCAATTGTGCCCTTTAATAGCAGACTTGTTTTTGTACTGTTACGAATCACAGTTTATGACTAAACTCAGTAAAGACCCGTCGAAATTGCATTTAATTGATAAATTCAACAACACTTACCGTTATCTTGATGATATTTTTTCGTTAAATAATCAAGAATTTTCTCAATATACTGCTGAAATTTACCCCAAGGAACTTACTTTAAATAAATCAAATTTAAACGGTAATAACTGTCCTTTCCTAGATTTAGATATTTCGGTTTTAAACGGAAACTCCACACTAAAATTTACGACAAAGGGATGATTTTTCGTTCCCTATTGTTAATTTTCCATTTTAGATGGTGATGTTCCTTTAGCACCATCTTACGGTGTTTATATTTCACAGCTCGTTCGCTATGCCCGTGTCTGTTGTGACGTTTTTGCTTTTAACGAACGTAATCTATGTATTACTGGTAAATTATTAAACCAGGGATATCGTTACCATAAATTACTTAAAACCTTTACTAAATTTTTCCATAGATATAAAGATTTGGTTTTGAAGTTTGGTTGTACCTGTAGAAAACTTATTTCAAACGGGATAGCACATCCTCATTTTACGGAAATGTTGTTAACCGTGCCGGAAATTTAGAAATGATCCTTGTAAACTTATCGCTCCTTTAAATAAACTTATTCTAAAAGGTTACCAATTCAACACTGTAATAAGATCATTGAATATTGTTTTTATTGGTATAAATATTGATTTTGTTATCAGTAAATTAAAAGCAAACTAAATATTACTAGTATGTTATATACATGTACATATACACATTCGTGGATCTACAATCTGTCGATACCTGTATCTTGGCATTGCACAAGATCATGTTTTTCTCTGACTGTTTATGACGTCTTTACACTAAATCCATTGGATGTTGGATGTGTACGGATTGATAATTTAGTCTTAGATGCATGATTTTTTTATTAGTTGTTAGTGGCTTTGAACTAGCTGTCAGATAACTGCGAGTACTCTCAGATCTGTTCCTAATGTCTTTTTGTTGTTGGGATGTACAAGTACCCTGCCACGTCCACTGTATTTTTGTCCATCTGATGAGTTAAGCCTTTTCAACTGATTTTTATAGTTCGTTCTTATGTTGTACTGTTATATCACTGTCCCAGGTTAGGGGGAGGGTTGGGATCCCGCTAACATGTTTAACCCGCCACATTATGTATGTATGTGCCTGTCCCAAGTCAGGAGCCTGTAATTCAGTGGTTGTCGTTTGTTTATGTGTTACATATTTGTTTTTCGTTCATTTTTGTACATAAATAAGGCCGTTAGTTTTCTCGTTTGAATTGTTTTACATTTTCATTTCGGGGCCTTTTATAGCTGACTATGCGGTATGGGCTTTGCTCATTGTTGAAGGCCGTACGGTGACCTATAGTTGTTAATTTCTGTGTCATTTTGGTCTCTTGTGGACAGTTGTCTCATTGACAATCATACCACATCTTCTTTTATATTTACACTAGTAATTTTGGGGCCCTTTATAGCTTGGTGTTCGGTTTGAGCCAATGCTCCGTGTTGAAGGCCGTACCTTGACCTATAATGGTTTACTTTTATAAATTGTAACTTGGATGGAGAGTTATCTCATTTGCACTCATACACATCTTCCTATATCTATATAACAACAAAATTGAAAAGAGAATATTTTTGCAATACCTTTTCATATTGAATACTATAACATTTTAGATATTTAGACATATTAAGTAGATGTTCATAATATCCACTTGAAATTTTATCAGATGACTTCTGTAGTTAATTATGAGTCTTTGAAGCATGCTCACAAAGGTTCTTTTGTTGATATCATTTTCATACTGGTCAAAACTTTTTTTGCTTTGACCAGCTTTGGAGGAGATATTTTCAAAGAATTAATAATTTCGACATTTAAATGAAATATTTTACTTATGATACTGACAAGCCACCACAAAGTAATATAAATAGAACCATACAAATAGTAAGCAAATACATGTTCTCAGATACCATCTCCCATATAAAAATCACATTATGAAAAATGAACTTATGTGTTCCTCTCCTAGCTATAAAATGTATCCAAAATCAAAGATATTGAACATATTCTATCATAATCATTTGGTAATTAATGCAATTAGTGTCTCTTCCATGCCCGTGTTGAACATAAAAACTAAATATTAAATAAACAACACTCCTAAGGCTCAGGTTAGTTGTCATTGTGCAACACAGTTAATACATAGAAAACATAAAACATAAAACATAGAACTCCTTTGTCATATAAAACACTGTCAAACACCCAATCATACTATCCACACTGATTTTTGTCCACACTTGTACAATATAACAAAATCAATCGCATAGATTCAAAATCAAAATGTTAAATTAAATTTGCTTTTGAAATAATAATCAGTTCTTTGAATTGCATAGATGTAAACGAAATAAGTTTTAACCTGGCTTTCGCTTATACCTAGAGCCGGCAAAATGGCATATTTTCTATTTTTCCAGCGCCGGCAACACATTCACTATTTTGCTGGTGCCGGTAAAATAGCCATTTCTATGAAATATGCTATTTTGCCAGCTTGCATAAAGATATTTTAATCAGAGCCGGTAAAATAGCATATTTTCTAATTTGCCGGTACCGGCAAAATAGCCACTGCCTTAATATTAACGTAATGCAGAGTTTTGCAATTGTTTGTTAAACTGCATGGGCAGTACATGTATTCACTTAATATATCATGTATAGCTGAGTTGACCAAACAATTGTAAAAGTTAGCATGGCTTATGGTTCATCAAACGGAATTTAAAATAAAGCCGTGTTTACACCACTGTTGGGACAAAATCTTCTCCGAGTACAGACAAACCGATGCACCAAGGAAAGTTTTAAGGCATGGCTAGACCTAGATATATTATAGTTCTATGTAGTATATGTTCCAGAATATTAAAACTTACCTAGATTTTGATGTGCGTTTTTTTCCAGTCTGCAGAAGATAGCAAAATAAACAAACAAATGAGTTTCAGTTGATACGGTAAACTCAGTTACACAGTTTGAATAACCTATTGTTTGTACATGTCTATTTAGTCTATTGTCCATCTATTGTCCATTTAAATCAATACAACTCACAACATTTAAATTTGAGGGGAGCTTCTCAAACCTCCTTCCCAACTTAGTTTATTTTGGCACCACTGTTTGGCACCTTCTGCAGTAATGAAAAAAAGATGAATATAGGAAAATCCAGTTAAGTTTTTAATATTCTGAAACTTAAAACGCATTTAAATTGTATATATCTAGATCTAGCCATGCTCTAAAACTTTTCCAGGTGCAAAGGTTTGTACTCGGAGTGAAAATTGTAGTGTCAATCTGACGGCAACATTTACTGAAAGGTTATGATGAACTATATACACGTAAAATTATGCAGTGGGTTGGGCAAACAATTTTGAAACTGTGCAAGCTATATAATTTACGCAATGCACAGTTTAGCAATTGTTTGTTGATCAACTGGCCATGCATTGTTTTACAATTTTCATCCGATCTGTACACCATGCATAATTCCCCATTGTATATAGATGCCTATGTTACAAACTTACGGTCTATCAGATGACCATGACATCATTTATGGATCAGCGACTACTTGAAAGTTGAAAAAAATAAGATTTTATTTTTGTTATGTTACTTTCTCTTATTATACGTAATAAGGTAACTATATTTGGTATGTGCGTACCTTGGATACTAAAAATTCCAAAATATTTTAGAGTACATACAATCTAAGACTCTCTCATCTTGCAATAGTATTAAAACATTTGACGACTTTTCTACACTTTACACAAGTATTCCCCATTCCAAACTAAAAGACAAATTGAAAGAGTTGGTATTATTTGTTTCATTAAAAGAATGGCGAACGTAGATACAAGTGTCTTGTCTTGGGGTGGGATAAATCCTACTTTGTAAAAATCACTCTGATTCAAACAAAAATTCTCTGAAACTGACATTATCAAGATGCTTGATTTCTTGATTGACAACATATTTATTACGTTTGGAGGACGTGTTTTTCAACAGACTGTCGGAATTCCAATGGGAACCAATTGTGCCCTCTTCTTGCCGACTTGTTTCTTTATTATTACGAGACTGACTTCATACAGGAACTTCTTAGAAGAAAGATAAGAAGTTAGCAATATCTTTTAACTTTACGTTCCGCTATATAGATGATGTTTTCTCACTAAATAATACAAAATTTGGTGACTATGTTGAACGAATCTATCCCATCGAACTAGATATAAAGGATACTACAGATACAGTTAAGTCTGCCTCATATCTTGACTTACATCTAGAAATTGACAATGAGGGTCGGTTGAAAACAAAACTTTACGACAAAGAGATGAGTTCAGCTTCCCAATTGAGAACTTTCCATTTCTATGTAGCAACATTCCAGCAGCATGTATACAGGATAGCTATTTATCATACCCATATTGAGTTAACCAGATATGGTGAAGTTGAAATCATCCTTCGTAAATTGTACGGACGCCATCACGAGTTGTTTGACCGTTATAGAAAACCGTTTCACAGATGATATCAGATATGTTCCTTTGTCGCAACTACAATACCCTTCCCTTTTCACGAATGTGACCTACCGAATCAAACTATTTACCGGATTTTGTAATAACATAAGCAACACGACGGGTGCCACATGTGGAGCAGGATCTGCTTACCCTTCCGGAGCACCTGAGATCACCCCCAGTTTTTGGTGGGGTTCGTGTTGCTTAGTCTTTAGTTTTCTATGTTGTGTCATCTGTACTAAAATTTGTCTGTTTGTCTTTTTATTTTTGGCCATGGCGTTGTCAGTTTGTTTTCGATCTATGAGTTTGACTATTCCTCTGGTATCTTTCGTCCCTCTTTTGCAAGGTCCTCGTGCCTTTCAGATAGTTTTCTCTTGACCTAGACCTCATTTCATGGATCAGTGAACAAGGCTAAGTTTGCGTGGTCATGTCCGTATCTCAGACACTAAAAGTAATAGGTGTTAGGTTATGGAATTACTGTAAGTTGTACATGTCCAACTGGCAGTTGTCGTCTGACCTTGAACTCATTTTTTTTTTTTTACTTTCAACATAAATTTAGTTATGAACACTAGGACAGGCGAGACACTTCAGTGTGTCTAATCTTGTTAAAAAGGGGATAAGTCTAAATTATTTAGAGGTTCGAATTTCGTATACTGGAAAATTGGACTCGCTACATTCAATACTTCGAATTTTAAAATATCAGTTGATTGACATTTGACCAATAAAATGAAAGAACTTATTAAAGATCAGATATGCAATAAAATATAATACTGAATAGAACAGACTAGTTGTATGTTTTTTAGGCTGGTGTGTAAAGGCTCTCTACTTCAAGGTGAAATAGAATCCGGTGGACGTCAATGCACGTGTATAGCTTTAGTAAACTATTCTTAACTCTAAATGATATACCAAAGTCAGTACAGGAAGTCGATAATACACTCCATAAAGGAACTACTATATACCAAAGTCTTGCTCGCGATGATAATGTATACGTTCTCATATCAGACTTTCCAGACAGGGTCAGCATTGAAAATGAAATTTTCTATCTTTTAGTCAGAAATTCAATTAGTGGTATGGTATTGCAAGAATTTTATCATTTAGATTCATTGACATTCAAACTTGATTCTGCTGTAGAGCAATGCTTTGATATGGCACCTACATGTTTCCTGACCACTGAAAATAATCCGGGATATACGATCGGGATTAAAAAGATTGATGAGCACTACTATGTTATGGATTCTCATAGTAGAGATGAAGAGGCTATCTTCACCGTTGGGTAAAGCTATAGTGTTACAATTTAACTCTTTTGAACAATTGGTGAAATATATTAGACATGTGTCATTCTTTATCAAATACCGACATGCAATATGAATTGACTCCAATAGTTATCAGGAAGGCTAGTGTATTGGCACCCTCGACAAGCCCTCAACCCACCGACGATACGAACAAAATCAATCAAAATAATCCAAGTCCTAAATGTTTCGAACCCAAGGATATTGAACATGTCGCAGATGATAATCCATTGCCAGATTCTGATATATCGGTAGATGGAGGTGGAACAGACTCAAACGTACGGCAAAACTTTGATGCTATAGATGTTGGAAATTCAGACCCACTTCTATTAACAGATGATCAAAAACACATGCTTATATGTAATAGGATGCCAGAACCTACCTTCAAATTTCCATCAAAATTATACAAGGATAGTTGTTGCAAATCAGGTAGTTTCAAAAGATCTTATTGTCGGGAATGGTTTACGAAGTTTGAATTTATTTCCTACCCAAAGGATAAAGATGGTATAATATATTGCCTGGCATGCAAGTTCTTTCCAGACACCTCTGGTCGCCGACCGCGAAAGCTAGTTTCCGAGCCATACCAAAACTGGAAAGACGCTATAACTGATTTAAAGCGACATGCATCATCCGAAACACATTTAAACTCTATAATTAAACTATCTGGGTTCCGAGAAACTTATATGAGACCAGAGTCCAGAATTGATATTAACACAAATGCAAGGAGTGACACGTTAATTGCGAAAACTGACAGATTTTGAAATCACTCATCAAATGTCTCGAGTTTTGTGGGAGGCGCGGATTGGCCCTTCGAGGCCACCGAGATGACGATCAAACTGAAGATAAAACACAAAGTTATAATCTAGGCAACTATAAGGAACTAGTTAAATTTCGCGAGGCAGGAGACTCCGTCTTGGGTGACCATTTAAAACAATAAGCTAAAAATGCATCACATACGTCAAAAACTTCTCAAAATGAATTGTTATCATGCATCAAGAGGTTTATCCAAGAGACAATCGTTCATGAAGGAAAGGCTCAACCGCTTGGTCCACATTTAGGATATCAATGCGATGAGGTGTCGGATGCTTGTAACTGGGAACAACTCGGAATTGTTATACGATATCTTAGAGACGGTAGTCCAGTAGAAAAGTTGCTTGAATTTGTCCAAGCAGAAGAGACAACAGGCTCGGCACTTTGTGGTTTGATAGTCAAAGCTTTGACGGATGCTGGATTGGATATTCAGTTTTGTCACGCGCAGACTATGGATGGCGCCGGCAATATGTCTGGTAAGAATCTTGGTTGCGCGGCGCAGTTTACCCGACTGTCACCAAGGACAGTTTATCATTTCTCGCTAGCCATAACCTGAATCTAGTACTATGCAAATGTTGCAATGTTCCAGAAATACAATTGATGTTAGATAGCTTAAAACAGCTCGGGATATTTTTCAAGTATTCTCCAAAACGGAGTCGATGTCTCGAAAAGGCCGTAGATGAGATAAATTCGAACAGGGATGCGCAAAACAAAATAACATTTAACAGAAATTCAAGATCTTCTGTGAAACAAGATGGAGTGAAAAAATTACGACCCTCGGCAGTTTTTCTACCATGTACGAGCCAATCATATCTTGTTTAGAGGAAATCAGCTCTAACGTTGGACGCACCTGGGAATAGAAAGCTGTTATTGACCCTAAAGGGCTACTCACAAAAATAGTTGATTCTACTTTTATAGTTAGTTTTCAAGCCGTCCACAACTTTTGGATATGTAAGTGGATTGAGTAGAAAACTCAAGGGTCTACACTCGATATTGTAGAAGGGTATAAAATGATTGATACCTTCGAATCTTTGGTCAAATCAACACGAGACGACGAAAAGGAATTTGACACCGTGTTTGAAAAATCTATGATAATAGCTGAAGTTGCCGACATTGGTGGTATCAAGACTCTAAGACGGTGTGTGCGCCAGACCCAGCGAAGTAATGTCCCTGCCGACAATGATCAAGTGTATTTTTGACGTGCAGTTTTTCTACCATTCTTTGTCTCCATGGTTCAGCAGTTCAATATTCGGTTTGGTGAACATGCTGTTTCCGTTGTAAGGGCATTGGCTTTGATTCCAAGCAATATTCACCAAACATAAGATGACGCTATCGACGACATTGTTGGTTATTATATGAAGTTGACATGCCATATCCTGACTCTTGTAGACGGGAGTTTCGACTCTGGAACGAGTTATGGCGTGACCAGACCGACAAACCGTCTACATTAACGTCTACCGTAACAGACCCATGAGTGTGTAGTACGATCTTTCCAAACATCGTAAAACTTCTGAGCCTACTTTCATTGACCAGCGTAACATCAAGTTCCACAGAAAGGGCAAACTCGTCATTAAAATATATTAAAACCTTCTCGCGCAATACAATTGGAGGAAAACGTTTAAATGCCCTGTTGCTTTTGTATGTTCATAAAAAAATTAAACTTGACTACGAAAAGATCATTGACGATTTTTCTCGTCGAAATCTGAGGAAGATGCTTTTGGTTGATCCTATGGCTTAGACGTCATCACTAGAAACTTGATAAAAAAAATGTTTTGTGTGGATTTATTTTTTATTAATAAGTGCATGAATAAAGTAAAACATCATTTGTATAAGTATGTATGATCAGATGCATCTGGGGTGCGAATCACAAATTCGCAATGCATTCTTCAGATGCTAGTTGTGACATCTATCTCATTGACATTTTCCATGACCACTTTTTAACGATCAATTCCACATCAAAATTATGTACATAGCTTTGGAGCCATTCAGTCATTTTACAATAGACAATTAATGGGAAGAAGACGGCATCAAAAATGTCCAACCCTTTCACATGAACTACAAAATGTACATGCCCCACGTCAGAAACCGTTAAATTAGTACAATTTACACTTATTTTATGTTTTTTAGCCTTAAAAATGTCAAAAAAAGTTTTAATCTACGCCCCATTCAAAATCCTGGATCCGCCCGTTATGTAGTGCACATTTTTACAATTATGTGTTGGACGGGGCATGCATTGCTTTACAATTTTCATGCGATTTGTACACCATGAACAATTCCTCTAAAATTGTAATAAGTAAGCACATTTTAGTCTTAGATGCATGATTCTTTTTATTAGTTGTTATTTACTTTGAAATAGCTGTCAGTAACTGAGAGTACTCTCAGATCTGTACTTTTGTGTGTTTTTTTTTGTTATTAGTGTCGCCGGGTATTTTTCCAATATGGCTGTATAAGTTCATAAGTGCCCATACATATTTATTCTGTAAATATATATAACAAATGCGTTTTGTTTAAATATACTTTTCACTTTTTGGTCTTTTGGAAAATGTTGTTTGTGTGTATTTAGACCCTCTACCAAGACATTTGTTTTGCATGACAGGTATAAAATTGCGGTTTTATCCAACGCAATCAAACCTATGATTGCGTTGGATAAAAACCGCAATTTTATACGTTGCATGCAAAACAAATTCTTGTTAGAAAACATAACAACAAGATCTTTTAACCCTGAAAATTTCAGAAAAAAAAACTGTCAATCATTTTTTGATTTTTTGTCTCTGAAACATATGAAATAATACAAAAATCAAAATCAAATAAATTTGAATAAATTAATAAATTAAAAGACGTTTTAAAAAACTTTATTAACTATTTTACTGGACCATTGATATTCTAATGATAGGTAAATTCACAAATAAAACAATGGAATACCATTGACGACGTCGCCGTCATAATCACGTCGATTCTACCGCACCAAAATAAAAAGCAAAACACGCGACGCTTTCCCGTCATATTCATTTCTTGCTTTGCAAAAGTCGGACGTGTCTACAACAGCATCTACAATGATTTTGGACATCCTATCCAGATACTCGTCTCCTGCTTATTTGTTCCAATATACG
>JAASAO010000982.1:0-58799 GCA_017311375.1 Mytilus coruscus
GGGCCCTTTATAGCTTACTGTTCGGTGTGTGCCAAGGCTCCGTGTTGAAGACCGTACTATGACCTATAATGGTTTACTTTTATAAATTTTGACTTGGATGGAGAGTTGTCTCATTGGCACTCATACCACATCTTCTTATATCTATATATGGTGTTTTAAAAGATGAATATCTAATATTCGCAAATTAACTACAACAGACAGATGTGTATATTTCAAACTTGGAAAAAATTACTATACATATCATCAATTTTATTCTTAGTTTTATGTTTATGCGCATTTAATTAGTGGACCTATTAAGAATCAAATACTTTTTTGTAATTGGGACACAATATCACACACCTATACCCCTCCAAAAAAAAAAATTTGACCCCCAAAAAATTACCCTCATTTCAAGTAAAAGAGCCCTAAATTTTCATAAAAAAAAAAGCAAAAAACACCCAAAAAACAGCAAAAAAACTTTGCTCCCAAAAAAAAAACAACAAAAAAAATTTCAAAAAACAAAAATAAAAAAGGTCGGAGAACACACCGCAAAAAATTCTGTTGGATTTGAGAGAAAAAAAATTTCCCCAGTGCGCCCCAACCTCGAGAAATGGTAAAATGTAAATTGTGATTTTTAATTAATTCTATCAATATAGTCTAGTAATAAAACGGATCAATACGACTACAACTTAAATTGCTTTTACATTTGTGAAGTGCCATTTAATAGGACATGACTTTTAAATAGACTAAATCGATCATTGGAAATATTCAAGAGTATGTTTACATGTTGCCTAGACGACGTTGTCATCACATGTAAACATATAGCAGACTCAGTGGTGAGAAGACGTGTGTGCTTTTAGTGTGTTGTGGTTTTCATGTCGGCCAGTATTTCTTCCTCTCAAGAAGAAGAATTGTTAGGTAGTCCTTTCATATAGTGAGGAGATTAGGCGGTATTGGAGCACTCAAAATCAACCAATAATACATGTTGAAACACAATCTTCTCAGTGACCTTTCAACCCCGCGCTCCAGCTAGAGCGCGAAAGAACAACACTGATCTGAGATTATTAATATATTTTATAGTGTTTATTTTGTAAATAAAGATTTAAAACTTAGTCATCTGTAATTCTTGTTCATAGAAAGAACCTGTTATTTCTTCGCCTTTTAAATCAATTATTTTATAAGTAAAAGGAATTGTATTTAAAACTTTTTCAATTACAAATATTTCTTTAGTCCAACGAGTAGTATAACCCTTTTCAAATTTACCCTTTTTTTTTGTTATTCTTACTCTAGTACCTACTTCAATTTAGGTTTTTAATTTTCTCTTCCTTTTCTGGATATAAATTTTATACACTGTTAATTCATTTTTAATTTACTTGCTTGAACAGGTGTCATTTTAATTGAAGAATGTACTGTATTATTATAATTTTTAACTAATTTATCTAATATATCATAATATTTTAAAGTTTCATTAGCAGTAAAGTATTTATACATATGTTGTTTCATTGTTCCTATCCATCGTTCCACTACACTGGATTTTTCTTCATTCTCAGTTGAATATAACTTTATGTTATTATCTTTTAACAATTCTTTTACTTGTCGATTATAAAATTCGGATCCTTTATCTGACCAAATATATATTGGTTTTCTTTCTTTAAATAATGTTTTAAATGCTTCACTCACTGCTACTCCTGTTTTATTTTTCAAAGGGCTTAACCAACCATATTTACTAAAAACATCTATAACTGCTAATAAATATTTATAGTGTTTATTTTGTTTTGAATATGGTTGCATATCTATTAAATCAACTGCCCATGTTTGATCTATTGAATGAACATAAACACGTCTTTTAGGAAAGATTTTACAACTCTATGATGTAATTCATCTGCTAATTTATTTGTTAGATTTATTTTAGACATTTTAAATATAACTAAAATTGTTTCTTAAAAATGGAGGCAAAAGGATAAAATTTTATCCAAGCAAGGAGATTCATATAAACTTGTTTTGACAAAAAATATAAACATAAAGCAAGTATTTATGTATTTAATTATAAAATTAGTCTAAAGGATGAAAAACCAGAAACATTTACAAATGCTTTTGATCACATGATAGATTATTCTATAAAGATTACCCTAATGGAAGAATTAAAATAGTACCTATTCATGAAATCATAATTGCTAAACATAAAAGCTGGCCTATAAGAACATATAATACAGTTAAAAAGTTATTCATGGATCAAATGGAAAGATTATTAAATAGTGCTGAAGAATTAAATTTAGAAGAAGTTATTTTTGAAGTTACTATTATACCCAATAAAAGAGGAAAAGGTAAAGCTTTAAAAATATTAGATGTCATAAATAAAAGAAGTATTATCAAAATAAAAATGATGATACAATATGTTTATCAAGGGCAATTGTAACTTCTTTAGCTTCAAATAAGTTATTAAAAGATTTTACAGATTCTCAATTAAAACATATCAATGAAAGTAGACCATTACAAAAAGATTAGCTGAAGATTTGCATGAACAATCAGGAGTAGAAATAAAAGAAGAAGGAAATGATTTGGAAGATTTAAAATTTTTGAAAATTATCTTAATATGAGAATAATTATTTTTACATCAAATAGTACAGAACATATTTTATATAATGGTAATGAAGAATACAACGAACAAATATATTTATATTATCATGATGAACATTTTGATACAATAACAAACATAACAGGATTTTTAGCAAAACGTAGATTTTGTAAATTATGTTTAATTGGTTATACTGAACAACATACATGTAAAGATAATACAGTAACAACTATTAGAAAACAACTTGTTTGTGAAAAATGTAATAAAACATATACAGGTAAAACCATAAATGTGGTGAAAAATATGTTTAATATGTTACGAAAAATACACGGAAAGTAATGAAGAACACTTATGTTATATGAAACCATCAGTACCAAAACAAGTAAAAATAATAAATATATATATTTTGATTTTGAAGCAAATCAAGAAACAGGAATACATATAATGAATTTTTGTATAGCTTACGATTTAGAAAATATTTATTGTTTTAAAATAACTATGTAAAAGTATTTAAATGTGATTTCAATATTGATAATTTAAACTTGTTAAAATTAGACATAGATGATTGTTTTAGTGATGTAGAAAAATTAAATATGAAACCCCTATAGGAAATTCTGTAATAGACAACTTTTGTAAATATTTCATAAGAGACAAATTTAAAGACTACACTTTTATTTCACATTATGGAAAAGGTTATGATATGCAACCGATTTTAGGATACATTGTTAAAATAAAATTGAACATAACATAATTTCTTCTGGACTAAAATTAACAGCTATATTTATTAAAGGAATAAATTTAAGATTCATAGATTCTATAAATTTTACATTATGTGGATTAGCTGCTTTCCCAAAAACATTTGGATTTGAAGGTAACAAAGGATACTTTCCACATTATTTTAATACAACAGAAAACCAAAAATACAAAGGTAAATATCCTGATAAAAATATTATGGTTTTGATACTATGACTACCAAAATAAAAAAGAATTTGACAAATGGTATGAAACAAAAAGATAAAAATTTAAATTCTATAAAGAAATATTTTATTATTGTTTTTGGATGTTTTAATTTTGTCAAAAGGTTGTACATTGTATAAAAATTATTTTTAAATATAACCAATAATTGTATTGATCCATTTCAATATATTACAATTGCTCAATGTTGTACAAAAATATTTAAAACATTAATGTTGACAAATGAAACAATTGGAATTCACAAAAGATGACAATTAAAGAAGTACATTCACAAAAATCAATACAATGGTTAGAGTATATTTCTTTAGAATATAATATAATGATTCAACATGCTAAAAAGGAGGTGAAAAGAAATTATTCATTAATAATAAATGTTATAAAGTCGATGGTTATTATTATGATAGAGAAAATAAAATGCGTAATGTTTATGAATTTTTGGATGTTATTGGCATGGATGTACAAAATGTTATAGTCCTGAAGAAATATGTAAAAAGATAGAAATAAAAAACTATGAAAGAGTTATATGACCAAACTAAAGAAAGACTTAAAACTATTGAAGATTATCTAAAACCAAATGTAAAAATTCATACAATATGGGAATGTGAGTTTGATCAACAAAAATATCCTGAAGTTGATCCACATTTAAAACCTATTGATAAAAGAGATGCATTTTATGGAGGAAGAACAGAAACTATTCAATTATACAATAATCTTTCTGATTTAAATGGTAGATATGTAGATTTTTGTTCTCTGTATCCATCAGTAAATAAATATTGTAAATATCCTATAGGACATCCTATTACATATACAGATATTTCTGTAGATGATTATATAAAAATAATTATTTCGGAATAATGAAATGTAAAATATTACCACCTAAAGGATTGTATCACCCTGTTTTACCTTATAAACAATTAACTAGTGATAATACACATAAATTACTTTTTGGATTATGTAGAACATGTATGAATAAAATATCTTTTAAATGTAAACACATAGATGATCCTACTTTAAATAAACATGATAAAATACATGAAATAAAAAGATGTAAAGAATGTAAAAATATTAAAAATGAAAATGTATACATTCTAATGAGGAAAGAGTTATAGTAGGAACTTGGTCTACAATAGAAATAGATAAAGCAATAGAAAAAGGTTATAAATTACAAAAATATATGAACTAGAACATTTTGAAAAACATCTACAGATATATTTAAACTTTATGTAGATACGTTTATGAAATATAAACAAGAAGCTTCAGGATGTAAATGTGATCCTAAATATTGTAAACCTGATTGTGAGAACGATAAAGAATGTAAAACCAAAATACAATATATCATAGATAATGCTGCTTATAATCTAGATATTGACAAAGTTAAACACAATTCGGGATTAAGATTTATAGCTAAAATATGTTTAAATAATTTAAGGGACATTTTGGTATGAGAGATAATTTTACACAAAAGAATATTGTTTTACTTTAGAACATATAACTAAAATAGTATTTAATGAAAAATATAAAGATATAAGTACCATGATATTAGATGAAAATATTGTATTAACTGAATATAAAGAAAAGAAGAATATTCTAAACCTAATCCAAGTGTAAATGTTTATATAGCTTTATTTACAACAGCACATGCTAGATTAAAATTATACGAATTATTAGATATTCTACAAGAAAGAGTTTTATACATGGATACAGATTCTTGTATTTACAATGATGATGGTTCTGAAGCATGTAAAAAAGTAGAAAATATGATGGGAAGTAAATTAGGTGATTTAACAGACGAAATTGTTTCAAAACACAATGCTAATCACATAAAACAATTTATATCTGCTGGTCCAAAAGATTATTCAATGAAACTAGATACAGAAAAACTAGTTAGCTGTTGTAAAGGTTTTAGATTAAATGCTGAAGTTGAAGAAAAGATTACATTAGATAAAAAAATAAAAATAGTTACTGATGAAAATGAAAATATGAAACTGTAAAATATGACAACATAAAAATAGGAAAAGATCATCAACTTAAAACAGTTAAACAAGTTAAAGCTTATGATTATATGTTTGATAAAAGAATGGTATGTTATGAAAATGAAAATCTAATTAGAAGTTTTCCTTATGGATATTAAAAAATATATAATTTAAATTTTTATTTTAAAAATGATTGAAGCTTATACCGAGAAAGATGATCCTTATGCTAGAGTTATATTAGGAAAATAAAATTATCAAATTATCAGATATGTTGTTTAAGAGATGATGGAGAATGTCCTTTGACATCAAAACAAATGGAAGTAATGGAAAAGTTTAAAGGTAAAAAGTTATCTAAGTTTCCTCCTGGTTGGGATGCTTTCATTAGACCTGACAAAATTTATGAATATGTTTTTGAAAACCATGTCCTGAAATTTAATTTATTTTGTTATTTCTTTATAACCCTCTTTAAAAACTTTAATCAAAGGAATAATATTTTTAGATTTAAATGTATCATTTTCTTCAAGGTAATCATCCTTCGCTCGCTTATTTTAACTTCCAAACAACAAAACCTGTTAAAACCATACCACCAACAACAAATGCAATTTCTCTATTTTTTGATCTTCTGATGGTGTATAAAAATCACTTAGTTTAGGTTTGGGTGATAATGGAGTTAATTGTTTACTTGTAATGTAATAGTATTGTTTCATTGCTTGGTCAACATCTTCAAAAGTATGTTCGGCATGATGTTCCTTTTGTAATTGTTCATTGATGAAATCTAATCTTTGTGTTCTTCTTTTATTCCATTCTTGTTGTGCTTTTCTAATTTTTCTATAGCTTTATCATGTCTTATTTCTCTTCATTTGCATTACTACCCATATGTGAAAATAAATAATTACTCCCTGAAAATGCAAAAGCATTTGTTATTGCCCCACCAAGCATCATCGCTAAAGCACTTGCCATTTTATAAAAACAAAATAAAATAAAAAGAAGCGGTTCCCTTTATTACTTCATAATATCAGCAGGTATAATACCTTGCTTAATCAACATATCTTTTGTTGCCATTGCAAGTAATATATCAATGGATAACATTACAACATCATTTACATTAAAATCTACTTTTGGTGCTGGTCTCCTTAGTACCTTTTACCTATTTCTGCATATCCAACTGTTAACAATGTTTCCACTCCAGCATGATATAACATATTTGCTATTTGTTTTCCGTCTTTTTGTGTTGACATTTTAATGTACTAAATTTAATTAAATTCAAAAGGATCAATTTCTTTCTTTTGTTTTTCTGGTTTTGTTATTTCTTTAATCATTCTTTCTGGTTTCTTACTTTGGTTGTAAAAAAACAATCCCAATCCAACAATACTTATAGGAAAAAGTACAAATTTGTAATCAACTAGGGAACTGGAGTGTTTCTTGACAGAAGGGATATGTTCGTTTGATTCATAATCTGTTTCTGTATCAGAATCTTTTGTTATTTGTTTGATTTTGAATTTTCTTTTTAATTTTTCCACTTCTTTTTTCTCAATTCTGCATTTCTTATTCTTACTTCTGCACCTTTCTTACCAGCAGCTACTCTTTTGGGTCTTTTGGTTTGGGTTTTTAAATACTTTTTTTCTTCTTTGTTTTCTTTTGTTCAGGATTTTCATTCATCATTTTTATGTCATTATTTTCATCTTTTTTCGGAAATCGAGCGAAGCGAGTGGTTCGATATGTCTTGCTGTTGTTAATATTGCAGTAAAAGGAGCAAGATACATTCCATATCTATAGTACAGTTCACAACATGTATTAGTTAAAGCATTATTGATAAAAGGATCTTCCTCTAAGTCTTGTATTAAAATTGGTGGATTAACAACTTTGAAAACTTTGATACACCCATGACATATAAATTTATAAAGAGTTTCCTAATGTCTTGGTCATACTAGCTCCCAATCTTGCTTCATATTTACAGTATAGTTTGTTTATTTGCTCTGTTGTCATTTTATCAATATCTGACAGTTGTAATTCTTTACCCAGATATTGTTTACTACTCCCACCAGCAACAACGGATGATAATCTCTCGCGTTTTTTTCTTGAAGGGAACCGTTCACTTCGCTCGCTTCATCATCAATATTTATGTTTTCCACAATTTGCTCGCTTAATAATTCTTCAGCATTCATTTTATACGTTTCAAAAACGGATATAATTTATTTTAACTTTAAAAATTAAATACAACATATCCAACCAATGATAAGACTGCAGTGTTTGTTGCAATTGTTAGTATTTCCAACAGCATTGCTTTTTTATTGCTTATTTTGGTTAAATTACTTAAGAATTACTTAAGCATTACTTAAGCATTATTTTGCTTATTTTGGTTAAATTACTTAAGAATTACTTATTTTGGTTAAATTACTTAAGAATTACTTAAGAATTACTTAAGCATTACTTAAGCATTACTTAAGCATTACTTAAGCATTACTTGAGAATTGCTAAAAAATCAATTAAGTAACCAATAATCAGTAGGTTGATCTGTCTTTAATATTAATTTACGATGTTTCTTTTTTAAGTTCTTCCTTTATTCTTTGTCTTTCTTCCAAAGTAGGAATAACATCATTTTCTCTTAGACAATTATCAAAACTATCTCTATCTTTTGTGTAGAACATGCATAACCATTTTGTTTGTTCTCTTAAATCTTTTAAAACAGAGTTGTATCTCTGTGAAATGACCCACACTGATTGTTCCGCGTGTCTTCCTGAAAATGCAAGCTCAGACAGCATATCTTTTTCTTTGTTAGTTCTTTTGTTGCACTGCAGTCATCAATGATATATAATGTTGGATGACCAGCATATTTTTAAAGAACATTCTTAGTAGTTCTTGTAGCTTCTCTTCTTCATAAAGGGAACCGTTCGCTTCTCTCACTTCAACAATAGGATTAACAATTATTAGATTTTTGTTTTGGTTTTCTAACATCACCAATCCATTCACGATTTTTGTATGCTTTGTTCCATTGGATGGTTGGACAAAGTATGACTATATATTTGAAAACTCCACTATATTCTCCTTCTAATAAATCAAGAACAAACTCTGTTTTCCACATCCTGTTTGTCCACATATAATAGCACAATGGGGATATTTTGGTAATTCATAAAGGGAATCGAGTGTATCTCGCTCCGCTCGTTTGTTTCCATTTTTAAGGGAACCGCTAGTAATTAACTTCTTTAAATCTTCCATCTTCAAAATTAATTTGTGCATCTTGTATAACAAACAGATAAACATTTATTAATTTATTTGCTCCTGCTGTTTTAGTTATTTGGATTGTTATACCTTCAGAGGCATTTTCAATTCTTCTACCTGAACCGTGTAATGAGTTATCATCTGTTGAACGTAAATCTAACCATAATGCATAATTAGTTGTAAGATATTTTTCTAATGTTGTATAGGATAAATTTAAATCCTTTAAAACTTCTTCTGTTGTTTTATTTCTTTTTGAATTTAAAGCAAAGAATTTATTTATTTCATCCCATTGTTGATATGCTTTCATTCCTTGACTGTATAGCTGATTTGGAACACCTTCTATTGTCATTTCTACTTTTGTTATATTAGGATTATAATAAGTTTCAGTGCTTGTTCTTTCAGGATCTTCGAACAACATTAGAATTCCTTTCATACTTCTAGCTGGAACATTTAAATTGATATTCCACAATGTATCAGATTTGTTTTGGTTATTTTTCTATGTCTTAGTATTCTATCGTACAAAATAACCATCTTACCATTAACTTGTTGTCTTATCTGTCTTGCTAATTCTGCATCAGTAACCATATCAAATTCTAAACAAATGTTTTTGATTGTATAACTTGCAGATGTATCTGTTGATTTAATAACATTGCTATAATTATTAAATGTAAGTTCATATTCAAGTCTATCACCAAGACCTGCTTGATAAAAAGGCATATGAGTTTCTAATAGTTCAAAATCAAGTGGGATACAAAATCTTGCACCATATGCAGTTGCAATTGCTTCATCACCTATGTCTGATGATTTATCATCCGCACCAACTCTGTGTTTTAACATGTTTGTTTCACCAATTCCTTGGTATGCCATATTTAAACGTTCAGATGTAGATTTCCATAAATCAACATAACAATGATAAATATCACTATCATCAATTGACATAATTTCATTTCCACTTATACGAATTGTTGTTTTTAACTATTGTTCTTCCTATGTTTTGATATATAGTTGCATTGTCGTCTGTAGATGTGAGTTCTATTTCAAATGCCAATCTGGTTGTTCCAGGAACAATAACATCATTATTGCTTAGATTGGGGAATCTCACTAATAGCTGTTGATTTTGATCAATAGTTGAAGGATTATTTGTTATTGATACACTTTGACGAATACCTTTCACACCACGGGGTTCTCTTATTTTCTGTAAGGATTTAATTTGTTTCCGTATGCTGACATTTTTAAGGATTAAATTTGTTAAAAAAATAATTCAATTACCACTGATACTAGAGTATTGATACATAAAGGATTATTAGTCATACTAATAAAACTTATTCTATCTCCAGCCTTAACTTCAAAAGGTGTATAAAAGTTATTAAAACCGTGTGTAACACCCTTATCCAAACTCATTTTGTAACTAGTTGACTTATCATT
This sequence comes from Mytilus coruscus, assembly GCA_017311375.1. Classification (NCBI taxonomy): domain Eukaryota; kingdom Metazoa; phylum Mollusca; class Bivalvia; order Mytilida; family Mytilidae; genus Mytilus; species Mytilus coruscus. The sequence goes on from JAASAO010000982.1 coordinate 10,147, forward strand.
AACCATCATCTTAATGGCTATAATATCTGTGCTTGTTCTTAAACTTACTAAACTAATACCCAATATTTGTCCTGGAAAGTTCATTACATAATAACCACCACCAACACCAAAATTAAACTTTTATTTCCATGTATTGGACCATCAATTCCAGCATATATACTTATTATTGTTCTGTCTGGTTTATTTTAATATTACCAACTATATTTTCAACATTTAAAACTCTGATGCTTAGGGCAGCGACACTCCGGCGTAAATCTTTATCCTTAGTATCCATTGTTTGAAACTCACTCTTCATATTTAATATTTCCTTTTTATTTCCGATGTATCTACGTTTTTTTTTGACACCAAGTATGCTCATTTTATTAAATAAATTATATAACTTCTAAAACACAATTAATTGGTAAATGATTAATTATCTTGTTATTATTTTCATCTCTTATTTCTAATTTCAATTCTGTTATAACATCATTTACTAAACACTTATATTCCGGATGCTCAAATCTCGCTGTTATAACTTCACCAAACTCTTTATTCTCGACTGGAATAACAGCCAATAATGTACTTGGCTTACCATCAAGATAATTATGAGAAGTGCTAACTTGTTCCAAATGGATATACAATGATTTATGGATAGCAAAATCTACAAATTTTTTCCATAATGTAATTCATTAGGTTCAATTTACGTTCATTATTAAATCCTAACATATTTTCAAATCTTCATTTATCCTTAACTCAATAGGAGTGTTTAATGACGCAATACCATTTGTTTCATTTACGGATAATACAATATCTTTTTTTTTAAATTCATCCGCTATTTGTTGGAAACTATAATAACCATCTTTAATCCTATGAACTCTTTCTCCTGTTTGTCTTATAACTCCATCATAAACATTATACCAACCTACACTATATCTTATAGATTTTAAACCAATACGTTTATTTCCATCTCTGTTATCAATGTATTGTTCTAAGTTTATTGTATTATCAATATTTGAAATAGTATGAAACATTTTAATATAAAAATGATAACAAAAGAATTTAAATATAATCCTAATGTTTCATATAATCCAGGTATTAAATATTCTGAAAAGATATAAATCTTGTCGATCAAATAATATTTGTAAATCAAAAAGAAAACTTTAAAACAGCTTTCCCCGATTTATTTCAAAAATATCAAAACCCATCATTACACACCAACGAACCATGGAATACATGGATTCATTCTTCGTTTGATTGGTGGCAATGTCAGTTAAACTTTGCAGTCTGGTGTGCAAGTACAGGATGTGGTGTTTCTTATAATGATCATATACAAAATACTTCAAATCTTACTAAATCACTTTATATGTTTCATTTATATTATTGCATTGCCAGAATTTTAAAGAACTTAAATCACCTTTACCAACAGATTCTTCTTTCTGTTATTACAAAAACCCATATGACAAAGCTGCATATCAAAAATTATGCAATGAATTTGATGTTTCTCCAAATACAGATTGGAGACAAAAAGTAGAATCATCATCTAAAGGATTAGGAACTTTTCTGAATATTATAAACCAAGTGGTAAATACAGATATCATCATTCAGGGATGGTCCCTTCTTTAATATTCATGATACAATTCGTCATACAAAAGATATAAGCATGGCTTGGACAACATTTATATTAGATAAATCAGAGGGTTTTACAAAAGCAGGTATTGAACGTATCAATGAAAGTATTAGAATGTTTGTATGGGCATTATTAGGGCACAATCTCAAACAAGGGTAGAAATATTAAAAGTAGGAACAGGATTTGATGCACAAAACAATTCTTAGCAAATGTACAAGATGTAATAAATAGTCCTATCGATTTACCCACCCAGATATCGAATTATGAAAATGTTTTAAAATATGCAAGAAGTAAAGTTGATTATGCTTATGGACTTGGTTTATATATGTCTCCCAGTGATATGGTATTACAAATTGACACCATTGTTGGTTATAACAACAAAATTGTAATTGCAACAGAAAATCAAACACTCGGTTTAAATGATGATTTAAATAATAAAATTTTGATTTTACCGGTCTCGATCCTGTCGATTTCCAACCAAATAAACCAAAACCGATTCAACAATCTCAATCAGAACCAAAAAATCAGAACCAAAAAATCAGAACCAGTTCAAATAGAACCAACACAAAAATGAATATGACGAACACGAAGATAATAAAAAGCAATAATATTTGGAAGTATTGTATTAGGTATTACAGCACTTATTATTTATAAAATTTATTAATTTATTTTTAAATATTCCTAGCAGCAGCATACAATAAACCAACAACCAAAACAAGCAAAGCCCATAAGTTGTTTGCAAACCAATTTACTACGTCTTTTGTTACAGACAATAACCAAGATACAATAGAACCTATAATACCTGGTAATGCAGCTGCTAATTTTCCTGCAAGAAAAGATAATAGTTTTCCAAGATTTTTAATTGTTTTTTATCCAGTCTTGTACACCACCTTTTGATGGTGGAGGAGGAGGAGAAGGAGAAAAGTAGTTCCACCAGTAAATGTTTCTACTATAACACCAATAATCATTCCAAAAGCAGTTAAAATACTAACTATTGTAATTCCTTGTTCTCTGAATAATGTTCTTATTCTTTCACCTAATGTTGTGTCTTCTTTTAATACTTTACGTATTGTCTCTTTAATTCTGTTTACTTGACTACGTAGTTTTTCTTTATTAATATTAATTACTTCTAGTCTCACACTTCTCTCAGATTCCAACTCTCTTATTCGACTACTTATTCTATTTATTTGAAATTCATCATTATCTTCTTTAGCTTGTTCTAATTTGGTATTTTCTTTTGCTAAGTCTTTTTTTGTTTCATTCAGTTTTGCTAATTCATTTGCAATCTCTTCTTTTACTGATGTCATTGCACTGATTACACCATCCATCTCTCTTTTTGTCATATCTGTTTGTGTTTCCATTTCTTTGTAAGTTACTCCTTCTTCTATAAAAGAAGTTTCTATTTCTTTCACAGATGTTTCGGTATTGCTTGCTGTTTCTAATAATTCTTGTACTTCTTGTTGTGTAGATATTTCTTTTAATGGAATTTCTATATTATTGAGTTCACGAATTGGACCTTCATTTAACATTCTCTGAAACTCTGCTCTACCTTCTATTGTTCTTTCAGGAAGTTTATAATCATCTACACCTAAAACATCTCTAACAAAATCAACACCACCAACACCGTATTCTCTTTGAAGAGTGCTAAATTTATAAAATTTTAATACTCCTTTTTTGTAATATGTTAATGCAACATCATTACCTAATTTACCTTTGCATATAACATTAGTCTTCCATCATTATCTTCCTGACAAAAACCCTCTTCATTACGTATAGTTTGACCATTTTCATTATAAAATCTTTTCATCATTTTTTTGTAGTTTCTTTTCAAGAATTTTAGCATCATTTTCTGATAAATCTCTTGATACTTCAATTTCCTTATTTATAGACTTTTGAAACTCTTCATCATTTCGAAAAGACGTTTCTTCTTCTTCTTCTTCATCATAATCATTATTTTTAAACTCAGGATTATCAAACTCATAACTTCCTTCAGCCATTTTATTCATCTAAAATATTAGATAATAAACAATAAAAAGAACCTGTTAAAACAACTTAAGATAAAAATAATTAAATTTTTATTTAACATTATTTTTACATTTTTACTAATTTTTCTTTTGTTTCTTAATCCATTTATTTAATTAAAATTGATTCATAGTTTGGTGGATTTCCGTTATCAACTAAAATTCGTATAACGATTTTATTAAAGAAAATCAAAGATTTTCCATTTTTTTTTAATTCGTTTTTACTCTATTTTCTGTTTCCTCAATTAGTTTTTTCTTTCATCATCTGGTAAACTTTTTAAAATTACTTTTTTTATTTTTTTCATCTCATTAAATTTTCTAATTCATCTAAAATAAGTTTAAATTCATCTGCACTTATCTGTCCGTCAGTTAAAGATTTTGATATTAAATCTTTTATGCTGTTTAACTTGCATTCTGCCATTGTTTTAATTTCATAATGTTTTTTGATTTTGTTGTCAACTTTCTTCTAATTAATTTAACTAGACCTCCTAAACTTCCACATACAACAGCTGCAATTTGTATGGGAAGAAAGATAGGAAAAGCAATTCCTATACCAGCTAAAACAACGGAAGTCGAAATTAAACTTGTATCGACACCATCAGTAACATTAACTCCGCGTTTATATTTTTTGTATAGTGATTTTCGTTTATCTCTCTCATTTATTAATGTTTTTTCTATTTCTGTTATTTTTTGTAGTCTATAATTTTGTCCATCTTCTGTAGGTAATTCTGGATATAATGGTATATCCATTGATAAATCAGGAGCTGTAGGTTGTTTCATTTTAAAAGTAAAATTGATTTTTTTTCTCTTGAATCCAACAGAATTTTTCGCGGTGTGTTCTCCCGACCTTTTTTTTATTTTTGTTTTTTGAAATTTTTTTTGTTGTTTTTTTTTTTGGGTGTTTTTAATAACGTTTTTTTTTATAAAAAAGTACAAGTACTATACTACTCCCCTTAGGGGAAAAAATGAGTTTTATAAAAAAACCCAGGATTAAGGTTTTGGTGTGCTCTTTACAAAAAATGTTTTATTTTTTATGGGGTATAAATGCAAAGTGTGTTTTTTCTTCTTAATTTTGAAGTTAAAATCACACAAAAATGTTAGTAAAATTTTTATTTTGGATGTAAAAGGGTTTTTTTCTTTAAAATGGGGTCAAAAATTGAAGATAATTTTTTTTTTTTGGAGGGGTATAGGTGTGTGATATTGTGTTTGGGGTGTTAAAGCGATGACCGAAGCACATTTTGGATGAAGCGCGGAGGTTACAAAAGAGGCATTCAAAGCGTTATTACATTTTAATGCTACAACCATGAAATTATGAGTTTTATCAAATTTTTCGTTTCTTTTCCTATGCATTCTTCTGACGTTTTCAAGGGAAGTACGTGCTGTCATAAATGTTGCATTTTTTTAGAAATAACATCTGATTTTGGAATGCCTCTCAATTGTTGTCATCCAATCAAAAGTATGGCTTCTTATGAGACATACATGTAATGTAATTATTGATAATAAAAAGTTGAGATAACCAAATGTCATACTATTACAACTTTTAAAATTGTGCGATTTGATAAAACATTAAATGTGCAGTAAGTTTTGACAAGATTTTGTATAGTTTTATTTAATTTATTCTGTACAATGACTTAAATGAAGGGTGCATATAGTAAGAATCCTTATCATATAAATCCTCGCTTAAACATACGCATCCACCCAAAGAATTGAATTCTCTTATTAGTAACTTGCATGTCCAAGTATACTTGTTCATTTTGATAAACATATCATAAAAACACAAAAACAAAACAAAAAATACAAAATGCAAAATAAACACATACTATGAATTTTACATGATATTTCACGAATCATTCGACAACGACAGGAAAGAGAAACAATTTTTCGTCATCGCCAGTATCCACATCATAATTACAGATAAAAAAAAATCGTTCCATTTTTCATTTCATCGTGAGAGAAACTGCAGTTTATTCAGTTCTCAGTTCTCACTTTTCTTTATCATGTTTCCTGGCTTCCAAGAAGAAATGAATGGATACAGTATGTTTAACTTAAGTATTCTTCTTCTTCTTCTTTTTCTGGATTTTATTCTCCTGCACACTTGTCCGAGCCGACACTTATTTAATTTTTTGACATTGACTTATGATATTTGGCATAAAGTGTATAACCATGAGATATCATATCAGTCTTATATCATTATTACCTTTACCGTTGATCTCAAGGTCAAAATAATTGATGTTTTGTTCTTGACCTTTGACTTTCAAGGTAACATAATTGAGTTTGATACGTCCAACCCTAAAACCAAATATTTTCTTACATGCTATGTCAATTTCTTTTACTGCACCGAAGGATTTATTCCTTGAGGTCAAATCCCCGTTATAAAATGAATCGTTAATTATCTCCAAAATGGTTTATATCCCACCCATTGCCTAGATAAGTCATATTACATACTAATTCACCATAGGTTTTGTACCCAGGGGACACATCACATCCACACCCCTACATCATATTAATTCTTAATTGCCTGTATCAGACATTTTATTCCAGACGAGGTCTGTTTGTGGTACAAGCCACGTCTCTTTCATTTCATTAACTGTTAAATATCTTTAAAAACTGTTCAGACCCACCCCTAATTAGTAAATCCTTTATATTCTTGTTTTCATGAAAAGACATTCACATTGAAACATAGGTTTTGTAGTTGTCTTTAATTTAAAAAGTTTGCTGTTGCTAAGCAACATATGGGTTTCTATGCTCGATATGGAATTCATCAAAAAAGATTAATAATAATCTAGATGTTTATATTATAGTGTAACACCATATGAGAAAGTATATTCTTCCAAAATTACTAAATTCATACTTCAGATAACATAAAGAACCCATCATTGAACGGTTGCTATGCACTTGTTATGTAGCTAAGTTGTTGATAAGCATTTAGTGAACTACAATTGAACTAACTTTTCATTTCTAACTAAAAGTTGTTCATAAACAGACAATCTGCATTGCACTCAATTTAATTTGTTCAATAAAATGACTAATTGATTTGTAGTTGTCTTTAATTCAAACATTTTTTTTTGCTGTTGCTAAGCAACATTTGTATTGCTATGTTCAATACGGAATTTGTTAAGAATAAAGATGTATATGATAGTATATTGGAATGAAACACCATATGGAAAAGAAAAATCTTCAAACAACTGCTAAATTCATACTTCAGAGGGGGAAAACACCCATTTTTTAACCGTTGCTAGGCAACATTTCTGTTGCTAGGTTGTTTTTAAGCATATAGTAAACGAAATCAAAGGGACTTTTCATTTGGGACTTCAAGTTCTTCTTAGACAAACAATATTATTTGGAATTGTTTAAATTTGTACTGATAAAGCTATCAGTAAATGATAATTTTGATACTTAATAAAAACCGTTGCTAGGCAACCTTCCTTTCACCGGAACACAATAAAATCATTGTTTTTTCAAGTTTCTATACTAAGACCATCAATGATATTAATATAAACTTATTTGGAGAGGGGGCCAAAAACGCCCCTTATCGTACCTTGTCCTTTGAAAAACGATTTAAAGTTCCTCTCTGTTTTAAAATTTTCTTGTTGACCTTAGTTTTTGCATTTACATTGATGATTGTAAAGCTAGTTACAATGAAAGGTAGAAGGTACAATTCAGCCGTATTTGGCCTTGAATATTCCTCGAAGATAAAAAAAGGGAAACGTATGATACCATACGTGATTGCAGTTTTTGAGCCTATGAATAAAACTTAAATTAACGTTAAGCAAACGTTGCCCGAAAAAAATTTATGGCAGCAATTATATGATCACATCGTACACCCGTGTAAATGTCATTTTTGATGACAGTTATGATCTACATTATTGCTATGCATGTGAGAGTCAACTAGGCAGTGCTATTCTGACATTTACGACGATACAAATAACAAATACGATGGACACATATGGAGCAGGATCTGTTTTCCTTCCGCGAAGAACTTGAGATCACACCCAGTTTTTGTGGGGTTCATGTAGCTCAGTCTTTGGTTTTCTATGTCGTGTTTTGTACACTGTTGTTGTATCCATTATTCAGTAACTTTCAAAGTACTCCCAATAAGTTCTACTGCAAAGAAATGCTATATTTGGACAAACGATTTTGAAGGCTTTTATTGCCAGATTGATTTTTGTTTGTTATTGTTTTTTTCATGAAAAGGAATTCATGCAATCAAAAAACATATCACTGCACTATGATAACTTATGTTTTACCTAAAATTTTATAAACCGTTATATATGATTATACAGATTATTCAATAGAACATTGTTTCATGGAAAATAAAAATAGATGGAAGAAATGTAATATTGTTGTTCTATCAGTAAAGTGTGAAGTGTAAAATTTAACACTTGCATTTTTAAATGAGTTTGTATGTGTCCTTTTAATAAGTCTTATATAACTATACAACAAAACCTCATATGGTCAGACATTATTTGTGGGCATCAATGTAAAAGTAGTCCACTAATTTAATGTTTTATCAATTTACACCCAGTTAAAAAGTTTTGATCTTTCAACAAGACAGCATAAGTCAACAGAATAATAAAAAAGTTATGCTGGCAATATACTTTATAGACTAAACAAGTGTCTGGTATACAAAGTTATAAGCCTGGTATCTTTAATAAGTTAATACAACATGTACAATAAGTAAAAAGATTTCAGGATCATCAGGTATGATTTTATAGCTTATTAATTTCTAAATTTAATTAAAAAAAAATACAGAATTAATGTAATGAATTGTCACATGCAACTAATTACAAAAATGCGCCCATATGATATGTAGCACTGTACAAATATTTGACTTAACAAATTATTAAAGAATATTTAACTTCCCAAACACTACGATAGGGCTGCAAAAAATATATTATTTTCAAACATTTAATGTCCTAATAGAAGCAGCAACAAATTTAGTAATCTTCACATGGTGTATTAATCATGTTAATTTCAAAACCCATGCAATATACATGACCATGCAGCTCCTACTCGATATATGAAGACTGAAGATCATTGAAGATGTAACAAAAGCCTGCGTTAGAAGTATAGTTTTGTTTGATAGTGTTTCTCTCTTTGTAGTAAGAAACTCACATATCTCTGACTTGTATATCCTAGCATATCTTTAAACAGGCGATTGCAAGCAAGATGATGAAATTCAATGAGAAAAAGAAAGTTCTATGATTACATGTTTAAGATGGCTTGAGATTGATCTAATTTTATAAACGTAAAGATAACACATTTAAGCAAATTAGATAACCTAGAACAATGATATTAGTATAAAAGCATAATTTACCATAACTAATTTTACAAAAGTATTTAACAAAATATAATGACTACTTAAAATGCTGATATACAAATGTTTTATGCCATTTAATACGTTATTTTTAAACATGCATTAGATTTTCAAGACTAGCTAGGGCTCTCGGTGTTTCTCACCTGGATCTAAATGCATTTTCAACATCGAGGACTAGAATAGGATTCACGACTAAGATTTCTTTTTGTTGATCTTTTTTGCTGATGCTCTTTTTCTGTTTTTAATTTATCTCTATCTACTATAGTTATCGTCAAAAATTCAAAAATACAAAAATAGGCAAATAGAGATAAATTAAAAACAGAAAAAGAGCATCAGCAAAAAAGATCAAGAAAAGAAATCTTAATAATAACTGCTATTAGAAGTGGACCTAAAATTTCAGCTTTGTCGACCTATATGTATATATTGTCTTGCTGATCAGTTTGTTACTGTTTACATTTTCTTTTTATCTTCTATAGGTTATAGCCACAACCAAAACAAATCGTCATTTAAGGCCACTAACTCCTATATGGTTTCAATTGCTAATTTCAGCGCTGTTAATATAATACATTTCTAAATCTTGTCTTGTCGATCAGTTTTGCTGTTTACAATTTGTCTTTATCTACTATAGTTTGGGTCAAAAATACTAAAAACAATACGAAAAAAGGAACGGGGATTATACTGTTTTATCCCTGTGTGTCCGTATGTCCGTCCGTACTATGGAATTTCCGTCGTATTTTCCTCAGGAACTACAAATCAGAGCATCATGAAATTTGTTATATGGCTTTATGTCAGCATACTTTACCGTTGTTTCAGATTCATCGCTCATCACTTCCTGTTTACCGAATACTTTTATATTCTAAACGTAATAGTCATGCTAATTAGTAGTGTTTTTAACTTTTTACAAGGAATCAGATGAATGATCTTTTGTGTCCATATTCATAAATGGAAAAAAGTAAAATAACAAAAATACCGAACTCCAAGGAAAATTCAAATCGGAAAGTCCCTAATAAAATGGCAAAATCAAAAGCTCAAACACATCAAACGAATGGAAAACAACTGTCATATTCCTGACTTGGTACAGGCATTTCCTCATGTAGAAAATGGTGGATTAAACCTGGTTTTATAGCTAGCTAAACCTCTCACTTGTATGACAGTCGCATAAAATTCCATTATATTGACAACAATGTGTGAACAAAACAAACAGACATAATAGGTAAAAATGTCAAAATAGGGGTACAGCAGTCAACATTGTGTTATAATCTTAATCACTATAAAAACAAACAAATATGTCAACAAAGAAAAACAAAATGGCATATAGACATAGCACATAAGCAAAAATAAAAGACGAGAATACAAAAAATGACCACAGCACAACAACACATTGGCGGGATGGATAAGTACCGAACCACGCCAAAAGGATATTACCAAAAATGGATAAAACAGTAAAGGTTAATAATTTACAAAGGAAAATAAAAGAATACTTTAACACGTAAATAAGATGATAAACAACGTCAGTACCTAGAATCTATACTTCAAGACCATCATGTATTATTTGTGAAATTGATACGGAATATTTATCAACAAGGTCTTGGTATCTTCCGATGGAAAAGGGATGTTATTTGATAAATTTATAATTCTTTTAATTTTCGAATTCAATGTGCGAAACTTGAAATGTGGTCCTATATCTTCTCTTTGGAAGGCTTTTTATTTGATTCAGGAAGCCAATAGTAGAGACCTTGTTGAATTGTATAAATATACTTTTTTTTTACCTCAAGTAGATGTAGTCGGTATAAACGTACTTGAAATTGTAATGTTAGTTATTAGTATCTTGGTTCATTACACAACATGCAGGTCATTATTAGTTGTTTTGCTGGCTGACACAACTGCAAAAACCTGCCGTCCAGTTTTTCATTATTATTTTTTCAATCTCGAATTTCTTTTGAAAATATATTTTTGTAAAGTTACTTCGAAAATGTTTAATTTGATGACGACCCGATTCAAATGTTATTAATTTCCTTTTTTTTGTAATGCTTGCATATCATGATCCGATTTTTTTGGGTACAATAATGTATAATTATGAGTTACTTATCGACTTTTCATTCGTTTATATTGACAGACATGTTTGTCTACTAGTATATTTACTTGAAAAAATAAGTGACCTGTCCGGATTTTTGAAGACATAACACATCGCGTTTCGGGACCTACTATTCGTTGTAGAATTAAGAAATGAGACCTTGTGCCGTTTAGTTCTTTTTAATTTGAGAGATTACTTGTCGCGACGGCCAAAAAGCGGGTACAAAATGGTTTTCCTTCACAGTTTCTATTGGTTGTAATTGACTGCATAAGAAGATTATTGTTGATGAATTGAGTTTATGTAGTAAACATGTGATTAAATGTGTCATTCCTTTTATGCATCTCAGCAACAGAATTTAAATACGTCAGAGAAATTAATCGTGATGCTTCTTTTTCAAATCGAACAACTGGAGAAAACGACAGCATAAATTTTTGCTAAATCTAAGTATCGCATGTATATATGTTAGAAATTAAGGCTGGTTTGATTGTGAAATTGTTGTTTTAGAGCTATTCCGTCAGTCAGGACATTCAATTTGTATTTTTGTGACGCAATGTGGGATATTCAAAAGCCGGAGTTAACATCTACACTATTAATGTGCAACGTTACTTTTTAAAAATAAACTCGATCCTTTCTTTTTCGGTGATGAGCTTCTGATCTGAAGGCCAGTATCCGATTAGTTTTTAAGCAAGTATCGTTTATATGTTTATTGAATAATCATGTATTTACTCGACAATTAGTGTTAAAAGTCACATGAAACGAGATTCTTGTAGTAATTATAATGTTATGGAAATTATCAAACCAATGCATGCATATATACTAAACTAAGTCCTCTATGCAGTTTTTACATTTATTACGAATCCAACGTATTTTCGACATAATATTTCATTCAGTGCAATAATGCGAAGTAAAAGGATATATAATGATATATAAATCTTATTAGGATAAGGATAATGCTATATAAGGATAACAATTAATGTTTTAGGTAAAGGGCTTGCCATATACATTTTGCTTGGCAGCCCCACAAATTTTATTGTTAGCCGTGGCCGTGCATTGTACATTTGTAATATAAAATTCTGGATGATTTTCATTATTTGTTGGTTTACCAGCCAAGTGTATCTAAGAAATCGATCTATGACCGATTATGTTTTGTTTAGATACCATGTGATCAAATGGATATCATTTATCTCGGTGTTCGGTATATGTGTTTGTACATTTTCTTATCAATTTATCTCGTACCACTGAATGTGTGACACTATGTTTGTTCATCGACGAATTAAGAAAATATTTGTTTTAAGTGTGATATTGGTATTGTTTCTCCTAATGTTGAGCTTTTATTTATGGATTACATTCATTTATGTTACACGTTCGTCGATGATTAAAGATCCTGGTTTATTGATATCACATGAATGGACTAATTATGCAACGTATAAAGGAATACCTATGATAGTGCATCAAACTTGGAAAGATAGAAAAGTACCAGAAGTATGGTGGGCAGCCCAAAAAACATGGCGTAAACAAAAATGCGGAAAAATAGAGATAACGTACTTATTTTGGGACGACTGGATGTTAAGGAAGTTTATAAATAATACATTTCCGTGGTTCATAGATACATATGACAGTTACCCCTTTAATATTCAAAGGGTAGACGTTGCCAGATATTTTCTTCTTTTTTGCTTCGGAGGGATTTATTCTGATCTTGATATTGCTTGCCGTCCAAATGCAATAGATAAGATTTTCAACAGTTTATCTGCATCCCAGGGTATCGTTTTAATGGAGACGAAACCATCAGGGGTTTCTAATGACCTTATAATTGCTGCAAAACGTCATCCTTTTATGGAATATGTTATTTCCGGACTTGTTCCAGCAAAGACAAGTTATATCATACCATATTTTACTGTTATGTTGACCACTGGATCAATATATCTGACCAGAAAAGCTCAGTTGTACAACAGACAGTCACAGATTTTACATATTAATAACTCTTTATATGGCCACAAATATTTCATACATTTTAAAGGTGGCAGTTGGCATAGTTCTGACGGAACAGTCCTTTGGTTTCTTTATACAAAACTTAAAAAACGTGTTAAAGGGTCTGTGGACATCTGTTTTAAAATCTTCATGTTGACCTTACTTTTTGCATTTACATTGATGATTGTAAAGTTATTCAAAAGGAAAGGTAGAGGGTATATTTTGGGCATATTTGGCCTTGAATATTCCTCGAAGATAAAAAAGTAAAATGTATGATACCATACTTGATCGCAGTTTTTAAGCCTGTGAATAAAACTTAAATTAACGTTAAGCACAAATGTTGCCCGAAAGAATTTTCTGGCAGCAAACTATATGATCACATTATACATCCGTTTACATATCATTTTTGAATACAGGACATCTCGGCACACTACAAATTCGGGACATGTCAAACTCGGCATAGTACAAACTCGGCCTATACAAACTCGGCACATTACCTATACATACTCGGCCCATTAATGAATATGGTTATGGAAATGGTTCATAAAAAGCAATTTTATATAATAATTACGATGAGAAAAAAATATCAATAATTCTTTTACCATAGGTGAGAAATGGAACATATTAATGTTTCCATTACCTTCCCCTTATAAAAACGAATTTTCTAAATACATTGTTAAAAACGTTTTGGACGTCAGATTTTAATCCAAATTTTCAAAATTAAATATTATGTAACACCAGAGACAGAGACATATATGATCAAATATGTTTTGTGTATATATGTCTCTGATCACACAAAAAAAAGAAACTGTTTTTTGGTTATTATATTAAGAATGTAGGACAGAAAGTCATATGACAAAAAGTTACAAGTCAGTTTTGACATTAATAAGAAAACACTTATTATAAAAAAAATGTTTTAATTTTTTAACTATTATAGATAAAGCAACTTTTAATTAAATATTATTTAATAAATATCAATAATGATCAAATAGTTGTTCATGGTGCCAAGAAATATATCCATTGCATTAAATGTTCATTTATCAAGGCTAATAAACAATTTTCTAAACTGTTTAAAAATGAATACATGTTAATGTAATAAAAAGAAAAAATTGCAAGATCTTTCTCTTATATATTCAAAATTATTTGTGACTTTTTGTCCTGTGATCTTTTTTTTCGTCCTATGACTTTCTGTCCTACATTCTTTTTTCTGGTCATTGATATATGCTATAGAAAATGAAAGGATATGGAGTAAATGTACATGGGACAAAATCGCACACAATACATAGAAAACATAGAAAATTATCAATGAACAGGGCTTTTATTCCTGTTCTTCATCTTGACAGTTGATGTAGGGTCTTCAACAATGAACAAATGTATATTTAAGGTGATGCAGTCCTAGCCAACATTGTCGCCTCCGTTTTTTGCTTATCTAGATCGTATGTCTTAAAACTAATGCACACAATAAAAACATTCAGTTACCAGGAGGATGAAAACTAACTAGTAGACCACTCGGCCACCTAGCTTCCCCCACTCCCCCGAAAAATGGATTAAAGGAGATATGGGATGATCTTCAACTCGGTGCATTACATTTGCGTGAAGCTTTTTATTATGTTTTCATGCATTTATTTCACAGCTTCAATTAGATGATTATGGATGGCTGCTTGACGTCCAGCGGCAAATTGATATGCATATTCGTACTAGAGCATATTAATGTGAAATGGATATTAACCCTGTTAAGTACTAGACCGACACCCTGAGCCGGATTTTTAACATGCTAGTTCACAGGAATACATTTCACCTTACCCGGACACATTATTCTGATTTCGAGGCGTAAAAATTGACGTCTTTCGAGTCAAAACTATTATTTCACTGTGGGGGGAGTGTACAATGAGGGTTGAACCCTGAACAGTTAGGGCAAAAATGGACACACCATTCAAGCTTGATACAGGTCTGAATTTCGATATTATTAAATATCTGACACATAATAGGTTTCTGCCACATAAAAAATGTTGTCAAGATTTAAAAAAGTTGAAAATGGACATTTGCCACCTATGATATTGTCCAATATCCAAAATCTAAATATATTGTTAGATTCAGCATATCAAAGAACCCTAAGAATTGATTGTTTTATGTAGTCCTGTTTTTGGCCCTAATCCCTTAACAGTTATTGTCTGGCAACAAAGAATATACAGATTATACGGATAACGAACACATCGCCATAACATTACACGGCGGCAAATCTATAACTATAAACAATTGAATACCACCATTCTATTTAAAAAAAATTAAAATTAAAGGCTTCCTTAATTTCTTCTATCCCCTCTTTATGGGGTTGCAAGTGACCGGTTCATTATATTAGTCCTTACCTTATCAATGTCCGATTTTTGTCAATTTTTGTGTCTATCTTAAGAAAAGTGATATACAAAGAGAAACTTGCACAGCTAAAAAGATCGGCAAGGCAAAATTTACAAGATGAACATACAATGTTTCAACAATATCTGATAACAGCTTCCATTTGTATTTGATTATTTCCAAATGATCAAATTCTGGATCTGGTAAGTTAAAGAAGAGACATTTTCTAACTAGTCACTATAGGAACCTTGATTTTCAAAGACAAATTGCCATATTGCTGTTATCAAACTGTTCACTGTACTCCTCAGATCTATTGCACCAACAAAATATCAGTTTAGCATGTTCAACACTTCTGGTAAGCTGCAATTTCTTTTCAAATTTTGTTAAGACCCTTGATTTTTGACTAAAATTAATCTATCGAAGCTTTATCATAAAGGACTTATGAGAAATAAATCTGTTAAGATCATATATTGCTTGAGAGAAACATATTTTTGTTCAGTAAACATTTTGAATATTAAAACACTGATCATTAGCAGAGTATCAGAGATCTTATAAGAGTTCCATTTGTATGATAGGTGACAGATTTATCAGAATTCTGTGAAAATTACATTAAAATTAAATGCGAACGTCTTGTCAGACTTCTGTTAAGAATTGCATTAATACTAAATGCGACCGTCTTATCAGATTTCTGTTAAGAACTACATTGGTAATGGATGCTATAGTCTTATCAGAATTCTGTTAAGCATTACATTGGTAGTGGATGCTATAGTCTTATCAGAATTCTGTTAAGCATTACATTGGTAGTGGATGCTATAGTCTTATCAGAATTCTGTTAAGAATTACATTGGTATTTGATGCTATAGTCTTGTCAGAATTCTGTTGAGAAATACATTGATATTAGATGCTATAGTCTTGTCAGAATTCTGTTGAGAAATACATTGATATTAGATGCTATAGTCTTGTCAGAATTCTGTTAAGAATTACATTAATATTAAATGCGACCGTCTTATCAGAATTCTTTCAATTCGGTATTTGATGCGACCGTCTTATCAGAATTCTGTTAAGAATTACATTGGTATTGGATGCGACCGTCTTATCAGAATTCTGTTAAGAATTATATTGGTATTGGATGCTATAGTCTTATCAGAATTCTGTTAAGCTATATCATGATTAGATTGCTATTAGATGTGACAGACTTATCAGAATTCTGTTAAGGCCTTGGGGAGTACCTTTTGTTTGAAAGACGGGGCACATTTAATCTTTGAGAATAGCATCTTTCAAAAAATAAAAGGCTTTAGCACAACTATAACTCAGTGTGCTCTGAAACACCTTTACCGTGCATGGTGAATAAATCTGATATAAGTGTGTTTAAACTTTATTCTTCTTAAAACGTTGCATTACCATAGCTTTGAGGTAATTTGTTTAAATAAAAGGCGAAGCTTTATTGGATACATCAGAATATTCCTAAGCTCACAGGTTTTATTGTATTTTCTTATATAAATATATTAGTATATGTTAAACATTAAGTGGAAAAAAGAATATTAAAAAAAAACATAATCATATCATGGCATGTCATGTGAGAAAATGCTTGCTTCGTAAACTTGAAAATAAGAAGCCCCGTACCAAAAATAAAATCATTTCTTTGAATAAAAGACGTATAAATGAATGATTACACCATGTACACATTACATATTCAATGGGAATAAATAATTTAAAGAATTATCAAAGAAAATGACTGCCTTGCTGATCTGAAAACTGCTCTAGGCATTACATCCACTCATTCATTAATTAAGTAAACCGAGTAATATGTAACATATGTAACAAATGCTATGGACGGGTCCCAGGACAAGTTGGTTGCAGTGTACTTCTCTGTGCAAGTTTTGTGCTGTCTAAACATATTTATTTGCATGTTGTAAAATCCTGCGTTATATACCCGCTCGGGTTTAACAACTTTTCTAATCTTTTTTTCGACACGCTAACTATAGAATTGTCTTTCCAATGCTGTATCGCCTTCTGTTCTTGTGAATTCCAACTTCTAGTTGCTCCTCATACCGGGTAGTTTTGAACCTTCAAATAAAATACAATATTTTGATATAATTTTCCATCTTTAATCATTTTACTTATCTTTTTTTCACATACATAAAATTCAGAATGGAAATGGGGAATGTGTCAAAGAGACAACAACCCGACCAAAGAGCAGATAACAGCCGAAGGCCACCAATGGGTCTTCAATGCAGCGAGTAAATTCCGCACACGGAGGTGGGCCTCAGCTAGCCCCTAAATAAAAATGTGTACTAGTTCAGTGAAAATTGACGTCATACTAAACTCCAAAACATATGGATGGAGAGTTGTCTCATTGGCACTCACACCACATCTTCCTATATCTATATAAATGAACTAAAATTAAAAAACACACAAGACTAACAAAGGCCAGAGGCTCCTGACTTGGGACAGGCGCAATGTCAATTACAATTACATTGCTTGTTATATTTGAAGATGTGTAAACTTTGAAGAATATTTCATTATTTTATGCTAGATTTCAGATGCGTTTAATTGGATCGGTTTGTTGCCACTACATTACATCTGACGAGTTATCAGCTATCTGTGAACAATGTCCAATATTATATGAATTTTAATAAGACAGAGGCTCAAAAACACAAACTAACTAAACTCAAGATTTAAGTATGCCCCACTCTTAGGGTATTGCAATCTTCTCGTCAATCAAACAAATATTTCCGTAATCTTATTCTCAGAAACATGCGAAAAGAATAACGTAAAATTTGGTCAGTAACTTACAACTATGAGTTGTATCATGTGTACGGTTTTCGGATCTGTACAACATCTTATATAAGGGATCTTTATCCTTTACTTGACCATTCTAATATACACATACAGGTTGACGGTTGACAGATAACATGAAGCGAAAACATATAGGGGTCAGTTGAAGCGTGTCTCCGTCTGCGAGATTTTCTCGCTGTGTTGAAGACCCATTGGTGGCCTTGGTCTGTTTTGAGCTCATTGTCGGGTTGTTGCCTCTTTGACATCTTCCCCATTTCCATTTTTCAATTTTATATTTACTTTCATAGACTCCACTGGTATCCTTCTTCTGTTGCGAGCGTACGGTTTTGTTCAAATTACTAGCTGTTCACATGACAGTTTAATCTTGGTTCCACATTGCCTTTGAGTCATGTCGATTATGTTCAAAAAACAAAATCAACGATAGGGACGAAAAAAAACTTTACGTTAAATTGCAGGATAAAAACAATATTCGCATAGTGTAGGCAAATATAAATGTAGTTCTACTTGCTACGAAACCAGAGAAAATCAATACTAGCCTCGCTTTTCTCTCTGTTTCTAATGCACGCCAAATAAATGTTACATCTTCCTACACCATGTACACTGTACGAATATTGTATATAAAACCTATTTTCCCGATACATTCACGATCTAAATTATGCTAAACACGGCATCCGGTGCATTATTGTCAGAACTTGCCTTCTTGTAAGTTATACATATAAGAATGAGAAGATGCGGTATAATTGCCAATTAGACAACTCTCCACCAGAGACCAATACATGTTTGTTTTTGTCAATTGTTGAATACGGGGCAAACCTCTACCGCAGAAAGAAATGATCTATACTAATAAAAACAAGAAGACGCGGTATGATTGCCAATGAGACAACTCTCCAACAAAAACCTAAACAACGATGTCAACAATGTAGGATATTGTAAGGCCTTCAATAATGAGAAAAACCCATACCATATAGTTAGCTTTTAAAGGGCAAAAGATCACCCCCTATTATTATTTTATATTTTTGAATATTCTTAATAAAATAAATCAATATTGTTCATCTGAGTTTTCCTATTTTTTTTTTAAAGTTGTTCTTACTATAATTAACACAGTCAAACTCTGGAGGCATTTGCATGTGCCTCGCCTCCTCTCAAAGGAGGATTGTTTGATAGCAACAGAAATATGTCATTGCAACAGGGCATTTACAAACACCCATTAGCTAGAGTTGTCGCAATGGATTTTAAGACGACGACATTATGATGCTTTCTGTATAGCTAGCCATGATAATGCATACATATGTGCAAAAGGTATGAAGCATCCAGGGACTCTACCTATACTGAAATATAAAACTTCATACGAATAGTTTAGCACCCCTATGTCTCGCATTCTGCTATTTTGTGGAAAGGGACAAAAACTGTGCCAAATATGTATACTAAGTCACAGTGCTATCACAATAAAACAATTCGTGTGTTTTTCATGTTTTGATATACGAAATACAATTAGTCAAATCATATTGGCATTTTTTTCTATTAAACTGTTTGCAAAGGAAATTGATTTGATTTGTATAGTTTTCCTAACGTACAGTGGTGAATATTTCATTCCTATTCTAAAGGAAAAGAAACGTTCTTTAACGTGCGGAGAAAGAGAGAGTGACTCTTTTTTTTACAAAGCGATTCGTTTGAAGGCAACATCCGTTTAACTTTAAGGAGACCGGGTAATATTTTTATTTTATTTTTATTTATTGGAAAATTTGTGTTTTTAAAAGATACATTTATATTCTTTTTTAAAAACAAACTAAATCATTGCTTTCTTACTTAGTACATGTAGTATAAATAGAATATTTTTGGCAATACTCAGAATTAAAAATGTGTGTACTCCTATGAAATCACAAACCGTATAAATAAAGATTTAACTGGTATAGGTATACATGTACTGTAGTTGAATATCCAAATAAGGGGCGTATGAGGGTCCAAGAAAGAGGTGTAATTGTCCAAAATGGTAAACAAATTACAATTTTAAGCAAAAAAATGTATTTTTTCCTAACAATTAGGGTACACCCTCAACAAACCCCTCCCTGAATCTGCCACTGGACGTTTGGTGGATGTACATGCATTATTAGGTATAGTTAGCAAGTTAGGTATGTAAATATGGTCATTTATGGTCTAAAAATTTCTTATAAAGCTTAGGATTTTCGGTCAACTGTTGAATTATTCATTTCAAAGGCCCATGCAGGTGAGCTTACCCCCACCACTAAGCGTCCATCTTCTGTCATCGTCCGCCGTCGGCGTCAGTCGTCCGTTCACTTTTAAAAGACCGTCTCCTTTAAAACTATGTCAGTCAGGGTACTACTTATTCAAGTAATTTTATTTACTTGAAGAAGTAAAAAATAAATATACACATATAAGTAAATTTGTAGGATACTTATACAAGTGAATTTTATTTACTTGTATAGGTAAAAAATTGGTTCAGGTATGTCCTTAGACATTCAGAATTTTTACCTGTATAAGTAAAAAGTCATCCTTTCTTCTTTTCTTGAATTCTTAAGATTTCTTTGCTCTAATAGAATTTTTAAATATGTACCCTTTGCAGATGTCTTTACTAATCATTTACATGTAAGTGTAATTTCATGGACAATGAAAATCCCATTTGTCTGTTATCTTCATAACACTGCTCATTTACAAGCCCCAAAGGAGCAATTTTGAAGGCCTTGCGCAAATATACAAGATCTTTGCCCAATCAGTTTCTTTGTTGAATTAATGAGATGAAATATTGAACTTTAATAAAAAATTGAGCAAACCTGGGAAAAATCATTAAAGGCATGATTTTACATCTCAAAACTTGAGGACTTTTGTGGGATTTTAAGAAAATTTACTTATACAAGTAAATTTTGAGAAAATTAAGGAGATTATTAAAACATTATTTATTTACTTATATGTGTATATTTTTTTACTTCTTCAAGTAAATAAAATTAACTTGTACAAGTGGTACCCTGACTGTATGTTATACATCAAATTTAAGAGTTTGAGTCAATTCGAAGTGTATGAATTTAGAAGCAAAAGTCGTTTGTGTCTAAAATACATAATTTTGTTTATTATTTGTTATTATTGACTTTGACCTGGTTTTCAGTAACTGCGAGTACAAAATGAAGTAGTCTCAGAGATGTATACTAAGTTGTCTTTTTTGTTGTTGTTATGGGATGAATAAGTACCCTGCCACGTCCCGTCCGGTCTGTGTTTTTGTTACATGTATTTTTGCTTTGTATCAATCTGATGAGCGAAGCCCTTTTCAACCGATTTTTATAATTCTTTCTAATGTTGTTCTGTCATGTCTTTTATACCACTGTTCCATGTTAGGGTGGGTTGGCGTCTTCAAACTAGTTTAACCCCGCCATATTCTGTGTGTGCCTGTCCCAAATAAGGAAGGAGCCTATAATTCAGTGGTTGTCGTTGGGTCATGTATATCATATTCGTTTTCGTTCATTATTTTTGTACCAGGATATTGACGAAAAAGCATAAGTAGATAATATATTTAGTAAAACAAAGGGAGCAGTTTTAATGTATCTTGAGGAAATACTAGAAAAAATTGGAGAAGGATAAAAGTTATATAATAAAACTGTTGTTGACTTTTGATTTCAGTTGATACACAGATTTATCAACCTCATCAAAAGTCAATAATTGTATAATGCTTATCAACCTCTCATCGGAAAAGCAACATTGCCCGGAATAAATTGTATGGCGTGATCACGTCATTTTTCTTCCAAATTTGTGGTTCGTAAGATATTAACTTGTTTGTATTCGGCACGAAACAGTTGAACAACCATGACAACTTGGTCAAGCTCGCCCTTCGACAGTTTGTAAGCCTCGTGCATAAAAGTTGATATTTTTCTGACAGTGACCGAATATTGTATATTTCTACATTTGTTTGTCCATTTGGTCGATATTATGTTAGTGTTGTTGAGGTCTAAAAGCTAGTTCAATCCGTTAACTGTTCAAAAGCTCGCAATTAGTTGTCTTTTGTCATTTGTACAGTCATGTAAATGTGTAGTTTTCGTTTTGATTGTCTGTGTTAAATTGATATAAATTAACTGGAATTATGATTGATTGTATAGACGCCTCTTAACCGTATGTTGGCATCAATGTGTCTTTCGTTGTTCGTGTCATTGGGTTGCTGTCTTTTTTTTTTTTTTTTTCATTTTCATACCCCATACCCAACTCATATAAACAGTATATGTACATTGTCGGAAAATATAAGAATTATTTATACTAACTTTATGAAACAGAAGAGAAAGCGAGGCTTACCGAGCCTTTCTGATGTTTCGTATTAGTACACAAATAAATTTGATAATTTCTAACTGTGTACATGTAGTGTTTTTATCCTGCAATTACACACTTTCGCCCAACGTTTAAGTTTTATATGGTATCCCTTGCACCTAAAATAAGCGAAGAATCAAATTTAGATATAGCAGAAGAAGCATGAAAACATAGATATTTTTGTGTTTTCAAACGATTAATAAACCTGTTGTAAAGAAAAAAAATTAGGAATAATGTATTTAAAAATTCAGACATATAACATTACAAAATTTACATAACTTGAATAATATTCAAAGTTATTAAAGTCATATAGTAAGTTCTATTCAATGAAGCAAGTTAAATTAAAAGTAGACAACTTATAACAAATTTTCGAAGCAGTGATCATGATTTGGAAATAAAAAGAGCCTGGTCGTTTCGGGAATATTCTAAGGCAAAACAGACTATATAACTTGAATTGTATAATAACTGTAAACAAGTCGATGGTTAATATATTTTTTTTATTTATCATGTTTATTGCAATAGTCATGATAGTAATAATCTTTACGAACTATTTTATTTAAATGTACATGGGGTATATCAAGAGGTCATTACGTACATGTACCTCCGTTAGCAAATGGTTAGGATATAGATTCCAGTCTAAAACAGACTTGTAACATTTGAGTTAAACTTTTAGACTTTTAGTGCTGTATTTTAATGGCATAATATTTTTTGTATTGTGCTGTCTTGATTCTATTAAAATCTATTATTGTACTATTCATTAATTTATGTCGCTAATAATCATTGACAATTAAAATTTTCGTTAAAATGGGTTAAAAATCTTGCGCTAAAATGGGCATTGATAATTTCACTTTTGTTAAAATGGATTAAACATCATTCGCTAAATTGGGTTATACTTTGGAGCTAAAACGTCATCCATGATTTTTTCGCTAAAATGTCCTGTTGATGCGCTAAAATGTCTTTTACCGGTATGAACGTAATTATCCAATAGACTTCTAAAAGCGACAAGCGAAAAAAATAAAAATAAAAAATAAGTCGGCGTCATCTTTCATTTGTATCTTTTGGCAAAAAAGGGGGTGCAAAACACAGATTTTTCTGACTCCCTAATTTGGAGCCATAATTACAGTTAATATAACATCTTTCTTGACAAGTATTTCATCCGATAAGAAATGCCTCATTGGATCTCTTAATCCATGTATATGAACCATATGGTTTTACTAGCTGTCTAAACGGTGATTGTAATCTATACTGTGTGTCTCCGCCAAATACAGCACACGGTTTGTTTGTGAAACCTTTACACAGCTATTATACTCTTGGAATTCTTAATGGAGGTACGTATAAAATATACTATTTTAGCATTCAAATTCATGAAGATAGTATTTTGATAGTTTTTGTTAACTATATAATATTCTCATAGATATTTTAAAGTTTCGATAAGTATTAATTGAATAAATGAATAAGTAAAATAATTAATATATATTAATATCAGTGTGTCTGGTATAGAACAACAACACTACTAATATAACATGTATAATAATGATACTATTTCTGATAATAACAAAAATAAACGATGATGATTATCATGATTATGATGTGAACAAAACATGCTGAAAGTGTTTTAGTTTTATTAGAGCATATAGAGCAGACGTTTTTTTTTTTTTTTTTATCTGTTTTCCTTTTTTTCAAATTAATATATAATTTTGGACCGACAATTTCATGTATATAAATAAATGATATAAAGATATTTTCGTATTATGACAAAGAAAACTATGATATTACTTTCCGTATCATATTAGTATGAAATTAAGGAAATTCAAAATGAAATATGAACCGAAATTTATCAGTCAAAAGATGTGTGATTTATATTGGATTTGTTACACCAGTTGCGGATCCAGGGAGGTGGGGTTCGGGGTTGGAACCCTGTTTTGGACGATCATTGCATTTTAATGGGAACATTTATTTGGAACCCTTTCCCCTTTTGGGACCTCTTTTTAAAAATTCGCCCCTGTACACATAATTTAGAAAGGGCGAAATGATGATTTACTGGTTTAATTATTGTATAAATTAAGATATTTTGATATTTATTTTTATAGTGACACATTGTGAATAAAAGAAACACTCACCGTTTTGACTAGTCCCGTCTCCATAGTTGAACTTCTGTACGTAAAGTCTTCCCAAAGTATATATCACAAAACGATGTAAGACTTGCTTGTAAAGATTTCACCACATTAAGACTGGTTGATAGATATTTGCGTTGTTGTTGTTGGGTTTTTTAAATTCCAGAACACAGATTATTCCAAAAACGTGTGTATGACTGACTAACACGATTTCACAAGTTTCACTGACATAATTTGTAATTTGTTGATCCGAAACAAATATTCAGTATGTATATATATATGTTTTAAGATTATATGGCATGCTAACATTTGTATATTCTGTTACTTTATTTCCATACGTATTTCAAACATTTAAAGTGGAACGGAAGTAGAGTTAGTATAGTTTGAAAATTTTAAAATAAGCGCCGTTACATTTCTATTTTCATTGGTTCAAAATTCAAATTCGATTCCAGGTCATGGAAGGCAATATTGAGTATGTATATAACGAAGTGGACGTTTCAAAGAAATATGATAAAGGTGAGTACAAATATTGCATATATATTTAATTGTAAAGGAAGAAAAAGGTAATATAGACGTAACTTTGTTTGGCGTAACTATGTTGTTTAATCGAGAATGGCCGTAACCAGCCTTCCCAGAGATGGTGCCATGTTATAGCGGAAGGAACTTTCACTCGAACATTTCGACAGATGGTTTCAGTTAAAAGTTCTGTTTTCAACTAGTGATGCTTGTGCACCATTTATATTTTCTAAAAACATCACAGATGGGGTCATCTCACCTTGATGTACAAGTCCGAAATTTTATCGACAAGTTTTTTAAAAGAAGTGTCATTTATCTCTACATAATTCATATGCCCTAGCTTTTTGAAATTATAAATACAAAACTAGTCTGGTGTATGGACAAAAGACAGCGAACAAAGACTAGAAGACAACCCCAAAACCGCATTGTGTCTGCAAATGGAATGATAGTAAATTGAACAAATTAATATATGCAAGAAAAAACGTTGGTCGATTGTTGACAAGGACTGCTATATGATTTTGCTGCTGCTATGTATAAGCAATATACACTTAAGGCACTTGTGAATATATCAAGTTTAATATTTTCCATAAATCACGAGATTATTATATGCATCTTTTTTTCGGTATGAAAAAAATGAATGTTGTATTTAATTTACACAATATTTAGTTTTAATACTAGCGTCAATGGGAGATTACATAGTTTAAACATTAAATGTCAACTAGAATTATTTGACAAAGTAGTTAAGCCTATATTATTATACGGTGTGAAGTCTGGGGAATGGGTAACACCTCTGTTATAGAACATGTTCATCTAAAATTTTGTAAATTACTGCTTAATCTTAAAAATCCACTCCTGATTACATGATATATGGGGAACTTGGCCGATTCCCACTGGATATTTTATTAAATTACGTACTATTAGTTATTGGGAAAAGCTTGTAACTGGGAAGATAAGAAACTTCCTGTTATTCTATACAATCTTGTTACTGGTAGTTATAATGGAAATATAGCTTGGTGTAAGAATGTAAAATCTGTGCTTGATAATTGTGGACTATCAAATATATGGAACACTAAATATTTTACAAGTAAAAACTGGTTGTATGATACTGTTAAATTAAGATTAACTGACCAGTTCAGACAGACATGGTATGCTACACTACAAAATTCTCCAAAAGCACTAAATTATAAATTATTCAAAAATAATATAAATTTCGAAACCTACTTTGATATTTTAGATGACAAAATATTGCTTCTTTTGTAGATTTAGAACTTTGAACACAAAAATTCCTATCGAAATTGGTAGATGGCAAAATATTGAGAGAAAATCGTATTTGTACTTTGTGCAATTCCGGTGATATTGGCGACGAGTTCCATTATATTTTAGAATGTTCGGCAATAGACGAAAGTAGACAAATGCTACTAAAGCATCATTTTGTAAACAGACCAAACATTTTAAAATTTCAAGGTCTAATGAATAGCAACAACCCGTCTGAACTAAACAATCTGTGTAAGTTTATAAGAATTATTATGAAATGCCTAGAATCTCCTGGGTAACTCCTTTATGTCTCTAATTTACATTTGTATCTAAAATTTATACTATGTATGTTAATTTATTTGTATATGTCTCTGTACCATTGTACTTTGGTTTACGAGAATAAAGATATATATATGTATATATGAAAAGCGAAACTTATATATGATAAATCAATTTCATATAACAAAAGATTATTTTGATGGGAAATTGATTAGTTGTTAGGAAATTTCTTATTGTTTCATGAAATAGCAAATGCAATTAACCTTGCGAGTGAATAAATCATTTTGGGAAATTAGTATATACCTAGTATCTTAAGTTTCTTTGTTCTCTTCTTTGAGATTTCCACCTATATACAGGGTCACCGCATTAAATATATTTATTTTTTTTACTTTATTTCCATGTTAAATTATTTAAATTTAAAAAGTGAGAAAAAAGAACAAAAGCTCGTATTTACACTCTACATAAATGTATTGATCTGACAAAGATTCAAACATTATATCATTTCTAAAATGAATAAATGTGATGACTAAAAGGAGGCTGAAGATACCAAGGATGCATTAATTAGCCATTCTTTGGTTTATGAGTGCCAACTGGTTAAATAAAAGTATTATGGTTTATCATTGTTTAGATCGATGGACAGTATTTACCGCACCGCTTGTGGTTTCTTAAATTTTATTTTTATTTGAAATATAAAACTAGTATTTACATGCTATCTAGAATATGAGGGCTCAAGAATTATGTATTGAATATATCACATTACATAGCATTAATTAATTATAAAATATGATAGCATTAAGTTGTTATTATAATTTTTATAGTATTGAAGCAAATACTTGACATATACATTATTTGATTATTGATAAGGAAAATATCTTGAGAATTTTCACTTGACTGTTTGATTTGCCAATCCTTATCATTTTGTTTGCATTCAAATTAAGAGTGCATTTGTTTCTAACCCGAAATTTTTCATCGATGACTATCGTTTAGTAAACGTTAAGCTGCTAGAAACAAATGCATCGTTTAATGAACTTTATCGACCTCGCGTAGTGAGACAGAAATAGATTACATACACGCACTGTAAACAAACAGGTAAAAGTGCGGAAAATGAATGACCAGCTCTTTGCGAAAACAACACGTGCTCGTAATTATTTAAACGACAAATGCAGAAACAAACGTCTCAACGATAAACGATCAACGACTACGCGACTATTTTGCGCGTACATCGTTTATGTAAACGATGTCAACGTTGACCAAAAATGTAAGAAACAAATGAATTAAACGACTACTCGCGTAATCGTTTACATCGTTTAGGTTAGAAACAAATGTGCTCTATAACAATTAGCCAAGAAATCCTCCGGCATATTGGAAAACATGATATGGACTTGAGGTCTCAAAATGCGCTGCTGCTTAACACTGAATTTCTATGAAGAATATTTTATCGTTTTTATACGACCGCAAAAAGTACGTTCGTATATTGCTATCACGTAGTCGTCGTCGGAAGACATTTAAATTAGTTTCGGACAATAACTTTAGTTTAAGTGTACGGATCTCTATGTAATTTCACCTAAAGGTTCAATACCACAAAAGGAATGTTGGGATTGTTTATTGGGGTGATGGTCACATCCGTATAGGAAAAGAGGCCCAAAACAAGCATTTTCTGGTTTCAGGACAATAACTTGTGTTTAAGTATTTTGATTGCTCAAACATTGTACTACAAGGTTCAATACCATCCGTAGAAGGTTGAGATTCATTTTGGGGCTAACTGCCCAAACTGTTCAGGAATGAGGGCCAAAACAAGCATCATATTATTCTAGTTTTCAGACAATAATTTGTGTCTTACAAAAAAGCTTCTTTAAATATTTTATTTTAGGGAAGGGTACAAATTTTTTTTTTTTTTTTTTTTTGGGGGCAATTTTTTCCTCCGAAGATTTAAGAATAAAAGAAATTATCAACCCCAAAAAAAAAAAAAAATTGGGTCACAATTTCTTTCGCTAATTATTGGTATATAGTCTGAAAACAGATTTACTAAGTATTGCGCAACAGCACAGTGTATTGCACAACAGCAATAAATCTTCATTTGAATATAAATTCAAATCACATAATCAATTTCAATAAATTCAAAAACCCGGCATAGCCCTGTGTTAGGAACTTATATAGATATAAGAAGATGTGGTATGAGTGCCAGTGAGACAGCTCTCCATCCAAGTCACAACTTGTAAAAAGTAAACCATTAGAGGTCAAAGTACGGCCTTCAAGACGGTGCCTTGGCCCACACCGAACAGCAAGCTATAAAGGACCCCCTCCCAAAAAAAAAATGAAACAGGAAAACCAACGGTCTTATCTATATAAAAATCGATAAACAAGAAACACTTATCAACAAACGACAACCACTGAACAACAGGTTCCTGACTTAGAACGTCTAAATCAATTTCTCTACGGAGTAGTTACTTCAACGTTTTATTGCACATGCATCATTATCATTATTGAACTCGATAGGTTTGTATAAACTGTTTCGCGATGGCGAATTTGCGGTCGAGCTGTCAACAAGTGTTGCGGAAGCGAGACACTACAATCCATTAGTTGTGGGACGTTCTCGTCCTCGATATCTTCGGTGTCGTAAACATAGGTTCAGTCTATCGTTTAAAAAAGGCGTCTTCGATCCGACATGAAATGTTTCGACATTGCACTAATGTTTATTTATGATAAAAAGACAGAGCAAAATTCTTACATTCTTACTCTGACATGTTTTAATTTTTACCTATTTTACTGAAATAATTTTGGTGATGTATAAAGATCTCACAATGAGTATGTACCATGGAAGTATTATTTTAACTTACTGGAATTATTATTTTTTCAAAGTTTCATTAGTAGATGTTGAAACGGAATATGTTTAAATACATTCATCCAATAATCATTACTAAAGACCCGTAGTCACTATCAAATGTTTTTGTCCAAGAATACTTGGTCCAATTTTTGAAAGATTTGTTCTAATGACAACAGTTGACTGTAAAAATACTTTCACGGACTATAATGGAATAGAATCTCATTCGAATTTTCTTGAAACCTTGTTGTATTTTGACGGAATTAGCCCATCATAGTGTTGTTTAGAAATTATCAATACATGTACATGGCAAATTTATCGGAATTGGTAGAATGAGTTCCGGATAGAATAAAAAGAAAATAATGTTGAGAAATAAATCGATATATGAATGTGAATTTGTTGAATGTATTTTGACCAATGGTTCGATCTGGCCAAATGCAGATTTAATGTCTCTTTTCAATTTCAAAATAATTCCTTAATTTGACCTCGGAGATCTTCACTGTGAAGTTCTTGAAGGATTCTGTTCGGTACTACTCTGCCTTCTTCTTAGAAGCCAGTTTCTTCTTCCCGTTTTCGTTACTATTTTACGATTAATACTTCACATTCTCAAAATGATAATATGATACACAGTGAAAAGTTTATTAGCGCCATATTTTTCAAGTAAACATGGAAATCCCGCCTTTTAAACAAAAAATATGAAAAACTTGATAGTGACAACAGATGACTTTGACCAAGTTTTCTTGTTCAAATTTTCTTTTCGAAGTTTTCTTGTTCATAGTTTTTACCAAGTTTTTGATGGAAGACTTCGATAGTCACAACAGGGTTTCAGTCAGAAAATTATATTCTTCATCTTGGCTTTATTCGTTTTTTTTTCAAATTGAAACGATTTATTTAATGATTAAAAGATTTTCGCACATATATAACTTTTCAAACCTTCATGGAAATTTATGACAGAACTGTGACAGAAGTTTGCTCATATTCAAAGACAGTATCCAGAGTAAAATTTTGAGACAGTTTTCCATTTCATTAATGGACTAAAATAATTGGAAGTTAACATTTAGATACATATTTTGGTTAAAGTTTATTTTTCACATCAATAATTTTGTCAAACCTTCTTAGAATGTTATGAAGCTTGGACAGAAGCTATTGTATAATCAAGAGTCAACATCTGAAGCAAATTTGAAAATATCTTTTTCATTTACCGGTTATTCACTGTTTTACAAGCTGAAATATTACTCGTTTTCTTAATCTACAGCAAATCTAATTTTGGTATGATTAATTAAGGAAATAAACATCTCATTATATATATATGCCAAAAGTTGCTCCCAAACTTGGATGAAATAGCATCAAATGGAAGGACACATTTGTTTTCATCTCTTTAATATTGACCAAACACAAGCAATAAAACCACGTGTCTCAGATTTTTGAAATATTGATTTAACTGCTGGGTACCAAAACTCATAATGTTCACCTTTCATTTTTTCGAGGCCAATAAATTCATTCAGAACCACATTATCCAATAACTGGAACACGCTGTGGTAGAAAATACTAGCTTTTACAACATACATCAAAGCCAAACCATAGGTGTACCCATAAAGTTTCTTTTTTTTTCATTTTTGATCACAATTCCATGTTTGTTTTGTTAAATCACTGACAAACTGAATATAAATGCAAAATATTTATAAACATTCCTCTGGGAACACTTCAGAAGCGTTCTTATACATTTATCTTATCAATAGAACCACACAATACGTGAACACAGCAGGGGCCCGGTTTAGTGACCAACGCATGTAATTAATATTTAACATCGTTCTCACTATGAAATAATAATTATCATTCATATTTAAAAGAAACATGTTGTCCTGTGAAATAATCAAGGACACAGACACTTCAAAATTTCTCGAAAATGTACATGTATAAGAGAAGAGATATATTCATACTACCTACTGTTCTCTCCAAAATAAAACGAAAATTTCGTATTAAACAAGTTAAAAAATCACTATTACCAAGGTTATTTGTCTAGAATAATAAGTGTTGTGAATGTCGCTGTCAGATTCAGATACAAATTCTTCTTGCCTTAGAAAGAACATTTGTCAGAGTTTTTTAACTTATCTTACACTTAATAATTTTCCTCTTCAGTTTTGTTCTCATATTTTCTTTGTTTACCTGCAATAGCGGATCCAGAAATGTTCATAAAGGGTGGGAGGGAACTGACAGACGCAGAGGAGGCCCGCTCCAGTCATGCCGCAGTGATTCCCTATATCAACAAAAATTTTCCCACTAAGGGAGATCCGGGCACCTCCCCCCCCCCCACCCCCTAAATCCGCTTCTGCCCTGCATAGTTGTATAAATTAATTTTCAACGCGACTTAATAAGATACGACCAAGTGGTCAGAGATTAACAGCTGGGCAATTGGTATCAACAGGTGATTGAAGGATTAGCTTCCCCCATATGCTGGTATATATATATACAAAGTATTTACCATGTGCTTTTATTTACATGGTTTATTATTTTACTTTTACGTATTTTACTGAAAAAAACTGTTAGGCAGTCAGCATTGTCCTTTGCATATCACAGACTTCGAGATACATCTTTTGGAGTAGAATTTTAAACATTAATTTAATGATTATTAACACCAATGTATATGCCGATTGATTCCAGGAAACAAAACAAAACTAATTGTCAATAAAAATTTGGGGATTTGCGGTAAAACTTAAATTATTTTATTCTTCTGATAAACATCTTTTGTATTAAAGATTGCAACTAAGTTCAATTTAAGAATCACTAATTTTGAGAATCAATTTTTTTAACTAGGATTTCAGAAAATCGGTTTGATAGTAAAGAATGCTACTAAAAATTGATTCACGGTGTCAAATTAGCGACTAGAGCTTGCTTTTGTTGAAAAATCGCAATCTCCATATGGCTCTAAAATGCACAAAGAATACATGGCGCTTGCATTTAATATGTTTTTACGCAAATGTGTCCTTCGTGTATCCTGAAACATGAATTAATATGAAAATAAGGAGATGTGCATTGTAATTTGTTTGGATCCTATATTAGTTATTTGTCTCTGTGACTCGTATAAAATATGTATATATTCCATACATTACATGTACTTTTTAAATTGATTTAGTTATTGTATTTCAGGTTACCAAGATGATGTCGATGAGAAGACTGACCAGGTGAACAATCTATACGAACTCAAAAGATAGGTAATCCTTATAAATCACTTTTAAATGGAAAACAAACAGAAAGCATTACAACATTAGTCAACTATAATTGTACAACTATATATTTGTTGAATATGTGTATACTTATATTTTGATTCCTTTAAAGCTCCAAATCATTTTCTTGTTTGTTTTTACCTTGCAGCTCTTAAATATTAATTTCTTTAAATAGTAACTCTTTGTTCTTATCTTCTGTTTTCTAAAATAAAATAACTGTCAGATACTAAATGTGTTTACAAAACTGATCATCATCAAAATTCATTAACAGGGCAATTTATGGAAGCATATTTGTCGTCTGTGGTTGAAAATATTACTAGGTAACAAAAGCAACTGGAAAAGAAATTTTGATAAATCGTATTGTTATACCTGAATATCGCTTTTCTTCGTACATCAGACCACAACAACGAAGACCCGACCCTACGATAAAATACATGTACACAGACAAAAAGCAGAACACAACACATAGTCTAGATAGACGAATTTGCTACCGGCAGGACATTTTGTAAACTAGTGTTGCGTGTGCACAAACTTTCTGCTTTACCCATCTATAATATATACCAACTTTAAAATAACTTGCCTAGTATCTTTGCAGAGACACTAGTAATGTGTTTTAATCAAAGAATATATTTCCATACAGACAAAGGTGCTTGTGGTTCATTACTGTATCTTAAAGTGAATGACCGTCATGATCTCATTGCTTGTAGAGGGTGTATGCTAATATTTCAGGATATGTGACTGTCAAGATATCGGTGCTTGTGGAGGGTGTTTGCCAATATCTCAGGATGTGTGTCTGTCACGATCGCGATCTTGTGGTGTATGAATATATCTCAAGTGAGTTACCGTCAAGTTCTCGATGCTTGTGGTGTATGAACATCTTTAATTTGAGTGACTGTCAAGGTATCGGTGCTTGTGGTGTACAAACACGTCTCAATATAAGTGACTGTTAAGTTCTCGGTGCTTCTGTTGTTTTACTGTTTCTCCAGACGAGTGACTGTCAAGATCTTGGTGCTTGTGTTGTTTACTGTTTCTCAAGATGAGTGACTGTCTAGATCTCGATGCTTGTGGTGTATTGATATACTCCAAAATAAATGATTATCAGAATCTGCTTTGGAGTTAATGTTTCTTAATATGAGTGACTGTAGAGATTGCAGTGTTTGTGCTGCTTTATTGTTTAACAAGATCAGTGACTATTAAAAGATCTCGGTGTTTCTGTTGCTTTATTGTTTCTCAAGATCAGTGACTGCGAGATCTCGGTGCTTGTAATTCATTTCTGTATCAGTAGATGAGTGACTGTCAAGGTCTCGGTGTTGTTTTACTTTACTGTATCTCTTGATGAGTGACTGTGAGATCTCGGTGCATAGATTCATTATTGTATCTCAAGCTGAGTGACTGTCAAGATCTCAGTGCAGTGTTGCTTTACTGTATCTGAAGATGAGTGACTGTCAAGATCTTAGTGCTTGTGTTGCTTTATTGTTTCTCATGATCATTGACTGTGAAATGTTGGTACTTGTGATTCATTATTGTATCTCAAGATGAGTGATTGTCAATATTATATTTGTCGTTGCTTGTGGTGCATTACTGTATCTCAAGATAAGTGACTGTGCGATCTCGATGCATGTGTTGCTTTATTGTATCTCATGATGAGTGACTGTCAAGATCGTAGCGCTTGAGTTGCTTTATTGTTTTCATGATGATTGACTGTAATATCTCGGTGCTTGTGATTCATTATTGTATCTCAAGATGAGTGACTAACAAGATCTCGGTGCTTGTGTTGCTTTACTGTATCTCGAGATGAGTGACTGTCAAGATCTCGGTGCTTGTGATGCTTTATTGTTTCTCAAGATGAGTGACTGTCAAGATCTCGGTGCTTGTGATGCTTTATTGTTTCTCAAGATGAGTGACTGTCAAGATCTCGGTGCTTGTGATGCTTTATTGTTTCTCAAGATGAGTGACTGTCAAGATCTCGGTGCTTGAGATATTATACTGTATCTCAAGATGAGTGACTGTCAAGATCTCGGTGCTTGTGATGCTATACTGTATCTCAAGATGAGTGACTGTCAAGATCTATTGGTGCTTCTGGTGCATTGCTGTATCTAAATATCAGTGTCTATCAGGATTTTGTTGCTTGTGGTGTATCAATATACCTCAAGATGAGTGACTGTCAAGATCTCTTGGTGCTTCTGGTACATTACTGTATCTCAATATCAGTGTCTATCAGGATTTTGTTGATTGTGGTGTATCAATATACCTCAAGATGAGTGACTGTCAAGATCTCTTGGTGCTTCTGGTGCATTACTGTATCTCAATATCAGTGTCTATCAGGATTTTGTTGCTTGTGGTGTATCAATATACCTCAAGATGAGGTCAGTCAATATCTCGGTGCTTGTGTTGCTTTTATGTATCTTAAAATGTTTGACTGTCAAGATCTCGGTGTTTATGATGAACTAATGTATCTTCAAATCACTAGCTGTCAAATTATCGGTGCATGTGATGCATTACATAATCTCAAGACGGTTGACTCTAAGATCGCTTGTGTTTCTTGTTATTAAATAAAGAGTCCTTGATTTTGATATGAAGGGTGGGTGACGTGAAATTTTGTTTTTACCGACCCAAGTTTATATTCCTGCTTAAAACCGGTAACCTCGTCAGTGTTTCCTGTAATTTCTTATTGAATTGTATTGTTTGTAGATTTTGGTGTTAAGTGCAAATATTTGGAAGTTTGAATAATCTAAACTCATTTGCTTAGAAATTAATAACTATACATTCTTTTGTTGACAAGGTATATTGACATTTAGAATGTGGTTATGTTACTGGTTCATTGACATGTACCTCACTCCTCCTTTTATTCATACTTAATGTATCAAAGAAACTCTAAAATAGGGTTTTGAAGTTTCATTTTCTTTCTTTTCAGGCAACATTTCCTGGTTTAGAGAAAACTGAAACACCAATATTGTTTGTACATGTTGTGATGAACAATTATGACAACACCACACAGTAGTTCTCTTGTTGGTTGGGAAATACAAGTTGAAAGGAACCTAAATGTTCTACAACATTTAAAAACTGTTTTATATAGTGCTTCTACATGTATGTGTAGGACTCTTAATAACTCCAACAAGTATCAGCTATTACATGTATTAGGAGGATATGATCAACAATATATATATTTGAGGATAAGATTAACAAATCCTAAAAGTGTGAATACTGTACAAAATTGTCAGTTACAATATGCAGAATATCTTACTTACTATAATATTTAAAGAAGTGTAACAAAGTTTCCACTTATGATTTTTCCAGACGTTTCAAGTCAAATTCAATTCCATTTGTATCTTTCAGTAAGCATTCCTAATTTAATTGGACACACGAAAAAGTATTGCTGTTGTATGTGTATATTTTAAGTAGACAGTAGCTACAAATTAAAATTCATTTGATCTGCTTAAGGGAGTGTATTAATAATTATCAAAATTAGATGTAAATGTAATGAAAAGGAAAGGAAAATGTTTACCAATCATTTGTCAATTTGTTATTCTACGAAGACCATCACAAAGCAACAACTCTCACCAGGCCACCAAGTACGATTAACTGATTTCATTTATTATTATAATATTACTTTTAAATTAAATGCGGTATTTTCTTTTCATAAGATATACATTGTATACATGTCTATGTTTCGTTTTACCTTGTTAACAATAATGTCCTTACCATAATTCTGATAACACTATATTGTGTTTTGGTCAGAATTTGATAGACATACATGTCAATATTCTTCATGTCTTTTACAGTATTTCTTAATAATGATATGCCAACATTTCAATATACATTTTGTCCTTGACAGAATTCTCAGTGATAAGATTGTCGCGTCTGATAACAATAGCCTTCTTAACAGAATTCTGATAAAACAGTCGCATCTCATAACAATAACCTTCTTAACAGAATTCTGATAAGACAGTCGCATCTGATAACAATAGCCTTCTTAACAGAATTCTGATAAGACAGTCGCATCTCATAACAATAACCTTCTTAACAGAATTCCGATAAGACAGTCGCATCTGAAAACAATAGCCTCCTTAACAGAATTCTGATAAAATCGAATATAGTACCAATGAAACCTTTAACGGAATTCTGATAAGACTCACATCTGATAACAATAGCCTTCTTAACAGAATTCTGATAAGACTGTCGCATCTCAAAGCAATAGTCTTCTTAGCAGAATTCTGATAAGACTGTTGCATCTGATAACGATAGCCTTCTTAACAGAATTCTGATAAGAATCGAATATAGTACCAATGAAATCCATAATAAAATTCTGAAAAGACTCACATCTGATAACAATAGCCTTCTTAACAGAATTCTGATAAGACTGTCGCATCTCAAAGCAATAGTATTCTTAGCAGAATTCTGACAAGACTGTCGCATCTCAAAGCAATAGTCTTCTGAGCAGAATTCTGATAAGACTGTCGCATCTCACAACAATAGCCTTCTTAACAGAATTCTGATAAGTTAGTAGCATCTTGTATTAATGGACTTCTAAACAAAATTCTAATATGTCTGTAGCATCTAAGCTGGTCTCTTTGGGGATATTGTTCTGAACATAATTCTTATAAGATGATTGTTTCTGAAATACATAGTTTGACTTTATCAGAATTCTGTTAAAGCCTCTTAAGTTTAATTTGGGTAAGAAATCAAGGATCTTAGCAAAATTTGGAAACAGTTTACAGCTTATAACAAGTGTTAAAATATGTAAAACTGATATGCAAGTAGTGAAATAGATCTAAGGAGTACAGTACACAGAATGATAACTATCATGTGGCAATTCTTCTTTGAAAATCAACGTTCTTATAGTTGCTAGTTAGAAATTGTCTCTTTCTTAACTTGCCAGATCCAGAATTTGATCATTTGGAAATAATCAAATGCAAATGGAAGCTGTTTGATGTGATTCTTTTCATCTTAAATCGAAATACCAAGATGTCAAAGTTTTTATCTTTTTAAATTGCAACCATTTTCAAAACGACAGCTACGGATTTGAGCCGGGTTTATATTAATTCCGCAGAAGCAGATCGGAATCAGTTATGACGTAGACAGTAATAATTCTAATCATTATCATGTTCATTGACCATAACGACGATGAAAGCACATCATATAATGACGTTTTGACATCATATAATGAAGTAAACCAAACCACATCATATAAGATTACAAGCACATAATATAATGACACAACATCATCATATAAAGATGTTCGCACATGATATAAGGGAAAATGTACATCATATAAGGATATTTGCACATCATATAAGTATATTTGCACATCATATAACTCATAGGGTCTTTGCATCGAAAATAAACACATTTATTCTGAAAACAGTTGTTGGCATGATACGGGTTATGTTCTTCTCATATATTTTATGATGGTATGATACTAAACCCCTAACGGGAGGGATTGTACTTGATTTTCATATGATGAAGACATAATCTTTCAATCAGTTTAATTGAGGTCTGGAGCTGGCATGTCAGTAACTGCTAGTAGTCCTTTGTTCATTTATGTACATGTATCTTTGTCATTTTGCTTAGTTTCTTTTGTTACCTATTCTGACATCGGACTCGGACTTCTTTTAAACTGAGTTTTACTGTGCGTATTGCTATGTGTTTCTTTATTCTACATTGGCTAGAGGTATAGGGGGAGGGTTGAGATCTCACAAAACATGTTTAACCCCGCCGCATTTTAGCGCCTGTCCCAAGTCAGGAGCCTCTGGCCTTTGTTAGTCTAGTATGTTTATTAATTTTAGTTCATTTATATGTTTTGGAGTTTAGTGTGACGTCCATTTTCACTGAACTAGCACACAATTTTAGTAAGGGGCCAGCTGAGGACCACCTCCGGGTGCGGGATTTTCTCGCTGCATTGAAGACCCATTGGTGGCCTTCGGCTGTTGTCTGCTCTTTGGTCGGGTTGTTGTCTCTTTGACATATTCCCCATTTCCATTCTCAATTTTATTTTATACATATTAACAAGTTCTTAAAATAATATTTTATTATTAATAAGATAACTGTATGTAGCTAATTTTTCATCGAAAAAGTGAGAGAAAAAAAAATTAAAAACAAAATCAATATATTAAAATGTAAATAATATATATACATACCTGTATTACAAACTCTGTGTACCCATCTTTCACAGTTATCACAGGTCAGTGCTTGTTGTCTGGTAGTAACAACACGGGAACACTCGACACAATGGTCTGTGCCCATTTTTGGACGTCGGAAAGTATTAAATATTAAAGCGATATACAGAGAAATTCGTGAAACAATTTAAAAACTTTAAGAGACGATGATTATATTTTTAGTTTTTTACTAGATATATACGTACTGTTTATGTAATAAATTTAAAAAGAGGCGGTACTTGACATTTTAGTTGGTATGCATTTGTCACATGGAGTTCAGCAGCATTATCTCAAGCTGTTATACTAACGGGATATCATAAAAATGTTATCAGGTTGTCATTAATTACCGCTGTTATTAATTATCATGTGATTATTATACTGCAATATATAATCAACACCTGTTCCTGAAACGGCTCTAATTAAAAGGATAAAGGTAGCCATCCTATTCTTTTATTGCAGTTATTTGAAGATAATCATAAAATCGTCAAAATACCATCAATAAAATACATAATTTAAATAGGAAACAATAATTAAATCATTGACAATGTTAAATATTTATTACTGTTTAGTGTTAAAACAGTTTATTAGATACGTTGAAAACGGAGATGCAATGTTTAATGTTTATCTAACCTTTATAGAAAAATAAAAAAAAATAATGGGCTATATTTTCTACATATGAGAACCATGAAAATGTACCGTTTGTGTTCATATATCTAACTATGTATTAATTACAAATAGAAATGAAAATAAGTTTTTATTGGCACAATAATACCGGGTATATCTGATACATGTACTATTATTATGAATGGGCCGAGTTTGTAATATGCCGAGTTTGTAATGTGCCGAGTTTGCACTATGCCGAGTTGACATGTGCCGAGTTTGTAATGTGCCGAGATGTCTTGCTTTGTCATTTTTGATGACAGTTATGATCTACATTATTGCTCTGCATGTGAGAGTCAGCTATTCCAAAATTAACGACGATACAACTTAAAATACGATTACAAATTCAACGGGTGTCACATGTGAAGCAGGATCTGCTTACCCGTCCGGAGCACCTGATACAACACCCTTTGAAGGGGGTTCGTGTTGGTCAGTCTTTAGTTTTCTATGTTGTGTTTTGTATTACATCTAGTTTCAGTTTAAGATATGTGAGTGTGCACACTAACACCATCTTCCTATTGTTAGGATTTCTCTTCAAACAGGAATACGAAAATATTAAACATTGAATTGTTTTATAATATAAATTAATGAAATATGACCGAGGGCCAGAGCCTTAAATTAACATGATATTAAAAAATGTATTAGCAAAAATACTGTGCTCCAAAATAAATTCAAAGAGGGAAAGGGGGAGTCATAAACCTGAAACGCTCGCGACTATATCAACGAACGGAATGACTGTCATATCAATGACTTTTGCAGGCATTTTCCAAAATGCATATGTCCCAATAAATACATACCAAATACCATTAACGCGTCATCGGTGTTCTCCTTTATGGTCAAGGTACAGTAAATGGGCTTTGCCACAGATTTTGGTAAAATTTTGCATTCGACTTTGGATTGTTGAACTATAACTGAAAATCCTCAAAATAATGCACTGATCTCTTTTTCTGAAATATTACTGATTGAATACTTTTAAAATACGTAAAAATATGTATTGCAGGCGTCACACTGCCCCGAAATTGACACAAGATGGCCATACGAATATGGAATTTTGAATTTCGCGCGAAGATGGTCCCGAACTTGGTCAACAGCCAATCATCCACCGAAGCAGGTTCGATGTCTCAGAAGGTCACATGATGGCACCCGAACCACACACGAAGGCAACACAAAGATGTGAACCCTGTACCTTTTGGTACAAAATCTCCGGTCGACCGTGGGAAATTTCATTTAATTACCTATTTTTTTGGAACTTTATCCTTACTTTACAAGTTATTTTAATTTCTATATTAAAGTAATTTTCAGTCAAAATTTCGGAAATAAAATTTATTTCTGCATACACATTTTGCTTTAAGTTACTTAGTATAATGCAATATGTGAAAATGATTTGTTCATCATCACATGTTAGTTTCTATGTATTGATTTTACTGTCACTGCTTTGTGGGAATAATTACTGGATTATCCTGTCCTGTCATGGAACCGAACAAGCCTAGGAGGTAAAGTAGTGACCCAGGTAAATTCTAATTTGTCTCTCCTCCTGGGTTCCAGTGTTCCTTGCCCTCTCATGATAAACATCCAAAGTACTTTGTCATTTCTCCATGCCCCTGGGATGACATTCTGGTTTTGGTCCTCCAAGTCCTTCAGGTTGTTGCTAGCTCCGGTTCATGGTCCTGAGCAAAACTCGGAACCAAAGGCATTCTCCACTACACGCCTGGCTCTGGAAGTCTATAGTTAAATATTCTCTCACGGTGCTTCATTTTTCTGATGGAAAACGGATTCATCAGGCGCTTGTTAATCCCAGAAGCATTGTCCCTTACTATGTAGTATTTGACAGAAACGTCATCACCAGGTAGAGACTTCTCTTCAGGGAGATTGAATATGTTGTTCGGACTTTTCAGGCTTTCCTTCAGTTCTGAACCATTGATGATACTGGCATCGTTGCTGGAACCATCAGAGCCGACATCAATCCACAGAAACTTGTAGTCTGCGTCGACAAGGGCCATGAGGTCAATGGAGAAGAAGCCCTTGTAGTTTCTGTACACTAAGCCAGTGTTCCAAGGCAGGTGACTGCCACATGCTTGCCATCCAGAGCACCACAGCAGGGTGGAAATTTCCATTTCTTCTCAAACTGCTCAGCAATGGTGGTCCACTCCTCAGTTGTAGTAGGACACTGGTTCACATCAACAGCAAACTCGGCTATAATGAAATCGCAGACATCAGTGATAATAAGGGAGATGGTGTTAA
Source organism: Mytilus coruscus (assembly GCA_017311375.1). NCBI lineage: Eukaryota > Metazoa > Mollusca > Bivalvia > Mytilida > Mytilidae > Mytilus > Mytilus coruscus. Next base: position 51,850 of record JAASAO010000982.1, read on the forward strand.
GGTCAACTCTAAAGTTGAAGGACAGGCATGGATAATTGTCAGGCCAGGTTTCGTAGAGTGATTGAGAGCTTGAAACGAGGAGTGACAGAATTTCTGTACCATGAGTCCTTCTTCTCTATTCTGCCTTATACCCTTCGTAGGACCTCATTGTAGAAGCATCTGGGCAATCTTGTGTAGTTGTAGAAGGCCATCTCATTTTCTGTCTTCAGCTCCTTCAGCAGAGTGCTATAGTGGCCGTTGTATGCGTTCTTTTCTTTTGTCAGACAGCCATTTTCTGACCCATATAGACCTCGAATTCTTCCTTCGACTCAGTGTGTCCCTGTACTGGAAAATAAAAAGAAAAACAAAAAGAGGACAATGTCGCTTATTAGAAAGGCAAATTGCAAGATATGCCAAAGTGAAATAAGACAAGTTTTATCTGTAAAAGGAGGTGCTGGGCCTTTAAAAGTTGCTCATCATGTTCTCTGAGATGCACCAAAAGAAGCAATGCTGATGCATTCTTTTTCCTGATTGTCTCAAAGAATGCCATTCTGCAGTAACTGAATTGTGAATAATTTTGATTGAAGCTTTGGGTGTTACACACGCCTCTTTTCTGTGGAGTTGCTCAGGACTGTCCGAGGAAGATGCTCTGAGGCTAGCCTTTTATATGTACACGTTACCATGACACATGTGAAACGCTTGAGCTACTCAAATCCGGCTGTCTTCGCTGACACCGTGGTCCCATCTCGATGTCATCGTACTATAATACGATGGCTACACGACGGCATTGCGAGGGCTTCATGTAGTCGTATGGCCTTCTTAAGACAATCGGACAGCTTCTTGTTTCCTTTGTATTGTCTTCGTGAGACGAAAATGCACAATGGCACCGATTATCACACGAAGTAAAGACGAAGATGACACGATTTGACAAGATGCTCTCACGGTGGCCTTACGAAGGGCAAAATGGGCATACGAATTCAACACGAAAATGAACCTTCGCAAGGTCTTTCGGAAATTTTTTGGCATGCCAAAGATTTTGCCACCGCTCACAAAGTTGCTGCCGGAGCCTGAAAACTCAACCGGCGGTCATACGATGGCTTAAGATGCCCTAACGAATGGCCCGATGTTTTTACGATCACACCCGAATTTGAACATTTCCTTTAGTGTGTGTCCATCTGGTGTCAATTTCGGTGCAGTGTGACGCCTGCATTTAGAAAGCCAATAAATCAGCGAAAAACGTTCTTAAATTTGTCTTAAAATTATCAAATCTCTTATTTCAAATCCATACATTGTTCTTAACAAATTATATGATATTGATACAGAAATTTCATTTTTAAAGAGGTAAAAACAATAATAGGGTCACCGACTTCGTTTTTACGGTATACATCATTTAAAAATACCACAAAACGTCGAAATAAGCGTAAAGTCCTCACGTTGTAAGCCGTAAAACGTCGAGTTTTGATGTGTTTTACTACCAGCTACGTAACAGACTGGTTAATACACCAAATACTAAGTCGGTGACTACAGAATAGCCCTTTTACTGTACATATTGACCTTATCATGGCTTATTAGAAAATCTTAACAAAATTGTCAGCACAGAGATATGTATTTCCTGCTTTACTTGGAATTCACAGCCAAACTGAAAAATCCTACATGTAATCGTTCATCATTCACGAAAGAGATTTAAAAAAAATCACTATACCAGTGTTCCTCTCTTTTAATTATTGACATATAAAAGGACGATAAAAATCTTCCGTCTTTATACCGGATACCCAAACTATACAAAAGTCCTTCTAAAGAACGATATACAGACGGATCGTCATGATGTTTGAATAACATCTTTCTAAAGTTCTTTAACCATTTTTCTACAGCAAAAGAAAGCCTTTAAAAATTTTGTGATGAGATATTTTCAGTCAGCGGTGTCAATTAGATATATATTCGTAAAAATTCTATAGATCTACAAACAATCTTTATAATTTTGCAGTAATATCTAAACTTTGATTGGTGTTCTACGCCTTCAACTGCTTTTCCTATGCAATTGAAAGATCGACTACATTGTCTTATTACACAGAGCTTTTTCTACAAAAATGGGAATGGTAGATACAAATTCCTTGTGTTACGTCATGAAAAATCTTACTTTGTAACGAACCACACTGATTCAAACAACAAATACACGTGGATGATATCATCAAAAAGCCGGTATTCCAATGGGTACTAATTGCATGGGGTACTCCTACTAGCCGACTTCTCAAAGACAAAAAAGAGCATCTGGCAAAGTTCTTGAATTTCACTTTCAGATATATTATGTCCTTTTACTCAATAACATTTCAGTTAGTGCTTGTATCTCATTGACGACTCCAAACCAGAATCTATGACAAACATGATGATTTGAACGTTCCAACTGTTAACTTCTCATTTTTTAGCATTAACATACCCTCTGTCCCATCGCATTTATATAGTTCGCGCATAATCACACTATACGGACTAACATAAAACTGATCCAATTGAGTTATGAGGCAGAACAAATGAAATTGACACCACATAAACTTCACGGTCACTCATTACGAATTGGTTGACCGATACGATGTATCTGTGTCAGAACTCATTAGCGTTATGTTTTCGCGGTCTTGGTTCATTAGATACTAGAATAGTCATCTGATCTGTAATTTTACAGATTGTGTCTTATTCCCGATTGTGACATTTTGACGGAGTGTGGTTTCGCTTGACAAGTGATGCATACATGATATGCTTACCCTGTAGACGCATCATGCGATTCCTCCGTTTTTGTATGTTACTTTGATTGATATCTGCTTAATCGATTCATGGGATTTGAACATTGGTAAACTACTGTTACCTAAATTTACAAACGAATGAACGGTAAAGGATAAACTGTAATACTTGCACATGCATTTCAGTGTTTGCATACCTTTTTTAAGTACTTTAAACCTACCTTATTGAACACGGTAAATAATCAAATGACTTCAAAGCATAGGCATAAAACATAATTGCAAATGGATTCCATTTCAAAAGCAATACACGGTCGAGTCCATAAAAACAAAACAAAAAACCTTATCAAAACAGCTAAAACCGCTCAAAGATAGCTTTACCTGAATGAATTGCAACTACAGTTTAAGTACAATAAGATCATGAACGGGAAATTTAAAGACAAAAATTTCTGACGTAGACATTTCTTAAACATCTTTTATTTTGTGCACATTTTTGTTTCAAAGATATTCATGCAAGACACACGTATTTTTAATGATTAAATTCAACATTAGTTCTTATGTTAAACGCTCATACGCAATGCCCTGTTATTTTCCGAATGAGTATACAAAAGGGCCGAAATACACCATGGGGACATTCAAAACTCATAAGTTGAGATGAACTGACAACGTCATGGTGGTAAAAAAAACTACATAGAAAAAATTCGAACTGAGCAACACGAACTCCTCTAAAAACATGATCTCGTGTGCTCCGGAAGGGTAAACAGATGATCCTGCTCTTCTAGTGGCATCATTCGTGTTTCTCATAGTTAATAAAAATTCGGTGACGAGTTTCATTCGGTGATGTCACAAATCGAGGAAAAAATGACGAGAATTTGGTAACGACAATTGGAACATATTCGTGCTTATCTGTGATGGTTATCCCATAACGGTAAATCAACTCGTTTCGAATGGATGACTTCAACTTTACCAATTGGAACATTTGGTCCAATAGCTTCCTTATAAGCATGAATCCTCTACCAAGGAAATATTGATAGGAAACACAAGTTCTAGAATATCGTATCAACTGTGGATATACACTCCATGTCTCTCCCTTTGTATTTTCATCTAACAGGAAAATCGAGAAAATATAACAGCACTGGTCTACATTTACATTGCATTTGAAAAAAATTTATTGCGGACAAAGTTTCTATGCTATGTAAATCTAGCATTATCTAAACAAGCATAAGTGCTATAACCATCAGTTTGTCTACTGTCTCTATCCTGTCTACAGCTTGTAAAAGTCTAATACCAGCACCTAATGCTTCTTGTTCTCCGAACTCTGAATCCTTGAAATCTTCTACATGAGCTACCCCTATAGTCCTATGAAAATGAAAATATTATAGATGACGAAAACATCTCAATTTAGATACAATTTATTTTCAATTTTCAATCTTTTTATTTTAGGAAAAAATCATACTATAGGAGATAATATGACAATAGTCATTATTGGACACCTTAATTATTATTTTTTTTTAAATTGGTCAATCGTTTCATTATAACGTTAATTCTATTGGGAAATAAACAAGACAATACAGTTTGGTTACTTTCGCGAAGAAATATTACTTATGATGTCCAAGTGACGTCCTAAACATGTAAAATCTGGCAAATATGAAAATTTTTCATTCAAGTTGTGATAACTTAGGCATCTTTGAAAAAGAAATTTTCTGAAAAATATCTGTTTAGCTGTTACCTTTACCGAAGAAGGCCAAAAGCAAATATGAATGAAGTGTGATCGTTTGATAAAAAATTATTTGATAGAGTTTGACATTCTTAATAGGTTGCACTTTGTAAATACAGCGGTTTCACAAACCACGCCTCTTTTGGGGAGATGCATAATATTCACAGATATTTTGTTTTGTTTACGTTCTGGTTCTCAGATATGATCTCTATGTTTCATCTCATAGTGATATAACTTGGAAATGTTACCAGTATAAATACACATAGATAGTTGCCAAATTGAATTCTGAGGAAGACCCAAAGTGAAGGGAGGGGTAGTATAGAATTTTAGTATATAAGTTTAAACTCTTAGAAGTTCGAGGCATATAAATGTTGAAAATATGCCGCACAGCCATATGTTTTGACCTTTGAAAAAAATAGTAGTGCATATGAACTTTCCATTCTAGGATATAATTTTTTACGAAACTTCATAGTAACAGTGCACAGTTTTAGACGTAAAATGAGTTCCTATGGGAAATTGCATTGGTTATACTTACAAAAGTGCTACCTAATATTCGAATTCATAGGGTCAAAATTTGCTTACTACTTGACATCAGAAGCCCGAAATTGTAAAATCATGAACTTATAAAAGTTTTCATAAACGGTTACCTATTGGTATAACAATTTGGTTTGCAAACAACTGAATAAATAAATAATCAATCTGATTTGAGCTTCAATGATTTAATTACTCACCTTCTTATGAGTTCACAACCACAGAATCCTGTTACTTCTGATATAAAATTCTCAATACTGCCGCTGATGCAGGTCATTTGTTTCATGTAAACAGCCACTGTACAAGTATCAAGAATAAGTATATTTGCAACTATATAATACTAAATCAATGTTTTTATAAACTGTGTTCCATTCCCTATCGTGATGTTTTTACTGAGCATGGATTCTCATGGCGGGTTCTGCACGCATAGTAGGAGACACTTTCCCTGTCAAAGCAGCCAGTCTTGCTCCGCTTAGAGGTCAAACAAGATTTCCTCAGTTTTCTTATTTTGGTTTGTATACTAGTGACAAAGTATTCAAAATGGATTTACGAGACTTGAACATCGATAAACTACTAATACCTCTTATTTGTATAAATAAAAAATGAATAAATAAAATGAAGATGTCATGCAAATACGTACATTGTAAATTTGAAGCGAAATGACACAGACACTTGTTTTTGTAAAAAAAGGTATACGACTCTATTTTAACAGAAACGAGCGCCTGTGCGAACTTATATGGGATAGATATACAATGTACACGAGGCCTGAATTTTGATACGTTTTTGTATACTAACTAGTATATAGCTCTCACTTATATTTTCTATAATTCTAGAAAAAAATATATCATTGAGTTATTGCGTTCGTTCCTCTTCAAAAAAGAACACTTTAATATCAGCAATGATAACATTTCATGTTTTACATGATAGAATAGTTATATAAATGACAGAAAAAAAATCATGAACCAGATAGAATATTGACTTTAAAATCATGAAAATCGCCAATACCGGTAACACGTTATAAGGAATTAAGCCCTGCTCTACAAATAAAAATGGTGATCATTAAAGTACCTAAATATTTTTAAGCCAGTAGAAAACTAATAAACACTAGACTTTTGAAAAAATGTGAACACTTTAACAACAAAGGACAAGGAAATCGTACATACGAATTCCCAATTTTCATACATCACATATTCATGGAAATAATAAGTTAATTGTAAGAAGTTATTACAATGCATATTCCTTTAATCATTCAAATATCCCATATACAAAAGGGATCATTACATATATATTCATATGTAACATATTCTCGTTCCCTTAAAAAGCACTTATTCCATATTCAAAAATCATTTAAACAGAGCTATCATCACCCAGGGTATCACCAGCCCAGTAGTCAGCACTTCTGTGTTGACATGAATTATCATTGGTGTGGTCATAATTATAAATCTACAGTTTACGAAATACTAAGGATCGTTTTACCCCAGGAATAGATTACCTTAGCTGTATTTGTCAAATCTTTTGGAATTTTTGGTCCTTAATGCTCTTCCACCATACTTCTCTCTTCTTCGTACTCTATGTTGGCATTTTTGACTTTTTAATTCGAGAGTCAATGATGGGTCTTTTTGTAAACAAAACGCGCATTTTGCGTACAAAATTATAGTCCTTGTATCTATGAGTTTAACTTACCAAATTGTTTACCTAGATTGACAATACCATAGGCATACTGACGATGGGTATCGTTGTCCTGTTGTGTCGACATATGCTGATAGTAGGTAAAAATCAAGTTAGCTAAAAACATTCCAACATCAAAAGCACATGGTCCAAAGAAGGCAAATTCTATGTCCATCATCTGAAATGTAATAAAAGTAAATATGCTTACGGGATAAATTGAATGAAAAAACAATTTACAATACGTATTTGTAAAAGATAAGTATAAAACATTCTTAAAATTAAACCGACGAAAAATAAACGATGTTAAACAAGTTTGTGAACAAGTTGAA